>JAJIBD010011242.1:0-34920 GCA_021461705.1 Cryptotis parvus
GCCCCTCCACTTCTAAATCTGATGAACTCAGGCCCCAAAAAACAAATGCAAACAGCATCTCTCTGAAAAAAGTCCCTCTTGGACCTTCACTGTGGTCCTCCCATACTTTGTATCTCCTGGTCACTTTTTATGGGGCGGGCACAGCATATCTGGTGGTGTTGGGGGTTACTTCTGTTTGGGGGACCTTGTGATGGTTCAGGGTCCACACCAGGACTTGAACCCAAACCTCTTTATGAAAGCAGGACAGAGCACACAGAGCTCTCTCTCTCTCTCCCCCTCTTGTAATTTTTTTTTTTTTTGCTTTTGGAGTCACATCTGGCGATGCTCAGGAGTTACTCCTGGCTCTGTGCTCAGGAATTACTCCTGGGAGTGCTCGGGAGACCATATGGGATGCGGGATTGAACCTAGGTGGACCGCATGCAAGGTAACCTACCCGCTGTGCTATCGCTCCCTGCCCCTCTTGTTGTGTTCTAAAATCACTTGTGGTACTTTCCTTCCCCATGGTGCCAGAAGTTTCTGGAAGCCCTGTGGAGTTAGCTCAGACCTGGTGCACAGGTGTTCTTGAATGAACAAATGCTGGTCTTGGGGCCTGAGCACTAGTCCAGCGGGGAGGGCATTTGTTGCCTTGCAGTAGCCGACCTAGCATCCCTTATGGTCCCCTGAGCACAGCCAAGAGTAATTCCTGAGTGCAGAGCCAGGAGTAGCCCCTGAGCATCGCTGGGTGTGACCCCAAAAAAACATGTTGCTGGTCTTTTTTTTTTTTTACTTTTTTAGGTCACACCCGGCAATGCTCTGCACTTGGGAATTACTCCTGGTAGTGCTCAGGGGATGCTGAGGATCAAACCCAGGTTGGCAGCATGCAAGGCAAACGCCCTACCTGCTGTGCTATCGCTCCAGCCTCTTGCTGGTATTTTTGCTTTCTTCCCCTAGCCAAATATTTCTCCCTAATTCAGCTCAATTTCTCATTCCTATTAGGCATTTCCTGCTCAGAGGATCTTTCCCTGTTTTTTTTTTTCCTCTCAGCTTCAGAGGAATTTCTCCTATTTTTCTTCCAATCATCAACTCATGTAGCTAACAGACTGCAAGCCCCGGGAAGGCAGGGATCTTGTCTTTTTCCATGACATCCCCTGGAGTGACTGCCACACAGAATGACCCTCAAGTGTGTGGAATGAGAGATTTTTGCCTATTTTCCCTCTCTCAGAACCCCTCCTTCCCAAACCAGTAGGGGGTGCTGGCCTCCATGTCCGTTCCGTCTCCGCTGCCCGAAACCTCAGCCCAACCGACCTGCCCCTGCCGTGGGACCCGCTTTCTAGGCGATTCCTCCATTTTCCACGAAGCCAGGGGCGGGTCTGTGTGAACTGGAGACTCGAAAACTCCGCTAGGCAGGGAGAAAGGAGAGAGAGAGGAGAGAGAAAGGAGAGAGAGAAAGGAGAGAAAGGAGAGAGAGAAGAGGGAGGAGAGAGAGGGAGAGGAGAGGAGAGAGAGGAGAGGGAGAGAGAGAGAGAGAGAGAGAGAGAGAGAGAGAGAGAGAGAGAGAGAGAGAGAGAGAGAGAGAGAGAGAGAGAGAGAGACTCCCCACCCCCCAATCTTCACCGGCCTTCCTTCAGTTTAGGATTTGCGAGATGTAGAGCAGCCGGGGACGCACCACACTGCCCTCCCAAAGAGGGAGTGTCCTGGGACGCGGGATGCGCGGCGGCTGTGTCCGCGGGAGTACTCCCGGCCAGGGAGGAGCCGTCGAGCCTCCCAGGAGGAAGGGGGAGCCAGGCGGGAGAGAAGATGGACCCGGGGTGTGGACCTGTAGTGGGGGCTCTGGGGGTGCGGGGCTCCCCGTCCCAGCTGATCGGGGAGCGCGCTCCTACCCGCTTCTCTCGGTGACCTCCAGCCGAGAAGGGCGAGCGGGCGGGGGTTGGGCTCGGGCGCGAGCTCCGGGAAGACGTGGGCCCCGGAGGGGCTTTCGAGTAGCCCGACGAGCGGCTGGGGGTCTGGGGCCGGTGCCTGGACCCGCGCGGGTCGAGGATCGTCCCGGGGGGTGGGAGGGCGGGGCGCCGAGCAAACACCTTGGGAGGCGGCGCCGCGCGCGGCTGAACGCGGCCGCCCTGGGAATAGGACGGCGCTCGGCACCGCGAGCTGAGAGCACTTTCATAAATTTTGTATGGGAGGCGCTCCATGAGCGGGGGGCGGGAGCGGAGCGAGAGGGAGGGAGGGAGCGAGCGAGGGAGGGAGGGGAAGGAGGGAGGACGGGAGGTGGGGGAAGCCGGGGGGAGGAAGGGAGGCGCCCCGCTCCGCCGCTCGCTCGGTCCTGCAAACGCGCGCCGGGCGCTTTTCCCCGGAGCTCGGCGGAGCGTGCGAGCGCCCTTTTGCAGCAGTCGCTGCTGCCCGAGGGGGCGGAGAGGAGGGGGCCGGGGGCCGGGGGCCCGGGCAGCCGTGGGGTGGGGGCGGCGTCCCCTCTCAAAATCGCCTGCAAAGTGTTCGGGGCTGCAGAAACAGGCCGCCGGCTCGGTGGAGCAAACCGCTCGCCCCGCGGTTGCTGGTGGGTGCCGGTGCCCTCGGCGCGGGGCTCAGGCTCACCATGCCCCTGCGGGCCGGGCCGCCGGACACCAGCAGATTCCTGGCTTGCCCCCGCCCTCGACGCGCTCGGATTAGCTGCAGCCAGCACCCAAGGATTTGAATCCGGACCCGGGGAGGGGAGCACGCCTAGGCCGACCTCGGAGTGGCGGCCCCGCGGCCAACATGCTTCGCAAAGGTGAGTTGGAGCCGCAGGGGCAAGTTGGACTTGGATGCGCGCAGAGCCGAGCTACGAGCCTCGGAACCGCTAGAGAACTGCGGGGCGCCCGGGCTCCGAGCCCGCCAGGGGTGCAGCCCCATGCGGGCAAGCGGGCTTGGGAGGTTCAGCGCCGGCCGAGGGCTGCTGCCGGAGCTCAGTCCCCGTCGGTGGCCGCTGGGAGACAGGGAATTTGCTCCTTGTATAAAGCGGTCAGGCCGAGGGAGCTGATTCGGCGAGGTCGTTTGCAGACCCCAGTGAGCTGCCCGTGGTGGAAGCGGAGCCGGCCTCCAGGGACCTTCGCGTTGCCATTATAAAGTTTTGCACTTGCGGGCTTCAGACCCTGCGCGGGCACACGCCGCCCGTCATCGGCGCTCTGGAGGGCCGATACAACCCGCGCTCCGGTGCAGCCGGCGGTCAGCCCCGGCGCGGCCCGGGCGCTCGCCGCGCCTTCTGGTCACCCAGCCAGGGCCGACACGCGGGAACCGTCTCGGCAGCCGCATCTTCGGTCCTCAGAGTCGGGCTTGGGCTACTGAGCAGCCGAATGGACTGGCTAGCGCCCGATGTCCGATTCTTCAAACTTTCCTTATGCCGGGAGCGGAGGGATGCATGCGAAGGCGGTGACCGCGCCCGCAGCGTGCGCCCCGCTCAATCCGAGGAGCAACGGTCCCGCAAGCACCTCTCGGCCAGCCCCTGCCCCAAGCGACCCTTCCCCCCCAACCCCACAGGCTCCCCTTCCCTGGCAGCCGGGTTCGCCGCCGAGCGCTGCAAAGTTGGCGCGGGCGCTGGGGAAGTCCGCCCGCGCGCCGCCCCACGTGGCTGCCGCGCGGGGGAACTGTCCCTGGGGCCCCTGGAGGGCTGGTGACCGTGTCGGGAGCTCGGGGGGTTCTGCCACCCAGGAACCTTACTTCTCCGCCTGCCGTTTTGCTCTTCGAGTTCCGGGCGGGTGGCGGCGCCCCCTACCCGCCCCGGGTTGCTGACCAGGGGTGGCCTGGAGTCGCCGCGCCTGCGGCTGGCTGCCCCGGCCCTGCGGGAGGCGGCCGAGGCGGGAGCTCAGGTAGCCGAGGGGCCTGATCCCTGAGCTCCGCGCTCCAGCCTTAATCCGCCCCTGTTTCCATGGCAACAGACCGAGGTGTCGTAAGCACAAGATTGTGACCTCACAGTAGGATGGGGAAGGAGACAGCGGGCTGGGGGTGGTGGCGGCGGCGGAGAAGCGGACCCCCCAGCCCGGGACGGACTAGAGAGGAGTGGATGTGGGTGACTGAAAAGAACCCGAGAAGCAGGCTGGACAGGTGTGTGAAGCCGCGCTTTGTTCACTCTGCGGGCCTGGCAGCCACACGGTTTTGCCCCGCTTGCCATGCCCACAGAGGAGCCCCAGTAGTCCCCTGATCGCAGTTTTACAAACTTGGGAGTGACTTGTGCCGTTTCCGTGGCTATTTGGTGGGGTGGAGGCTGCCAGGGGCTGGGGCGCTGAGTGCTGGAGCCGTGGTCGGGGCAAATCTGTGTGGCTGCTGGGTGCTGTACTGTGTGGCTACATCCTAGCGCTTTTCCCTGCAGGAAGGGGCAGAAAGTCATCAGGGCCTGCTGGGGCGCTGGTCAGCGCGGGCACACAGTGAGGCCTTGCTGGGGGAGCTGAGCTCAGGCCCTGGTCCCAGACTCCTGGCCAGATTGCGGGTGGGAAAGGTTTCCCTGAGGGATGCAGGACCTGACAAGCTCACTTTCTTTTGGGTCTTTTGTCTTTTTGGCAGTTTCCAGTTCAGAAACGAGCCACCCAGCAGTCTACACACCACTTATTTGGCTGAGGCGTCCAGAGAGACCCCAGCAGCCTCTCTCTCCCTTGCTAGGCGGAGGCTCTGCTCGGGATGAGCCCAGTGCATGCTGGGGCCGCTCCCCGAGGGGGCAGGTTTGCTTACTGTGCTCAAGAGGTGCCACTGGAGGCTTGGCAGTCACGTGTGTTTGACACTTGGGCTATTTTCCCCTTCCTGTACAGCATGGCAGGCGGGAAAGGTGCTTTCTACAAAGGAATTTCACATGGCTGGCCTGATGGGGCTGGCAGAAAACCCTGCCTGGGCGGGGCGGGGCTCCAGTGGCGGAAAGTCTGCTCTTGGGACACGGTGTGAGCAATGGATTTGCGTTTTCTGAGTAGGGTTCTCCCTCAGCCGGGATCCTCACCCCTGAGAGTCTTCTCTTTTGCACCCCTTAGCAGGTTACTCGGACTCTGTAAGTTGTAGGTTTGTGTCCAAAGCCATAAGTATGCCGGATGATAGTCATGAGGCAGCCATTGAAGTGTCTGCTTCCTGACTTGTTACCAAAGATTCCAAACCAATCTACGGAGGAGTTGGGAGGAGAGAGAGAGAGAGAGAGAGAGAGAGAGAGAGAGAGAGAGAGGAGAGAGGCAGGTTACTCCTGCTCTTTCTTTCATCAGGTGCGGAGCTCTGCATGGGGTCTTAGACCTGAGGGAGTTTCATAGTTTTATTATGATTTGGGGAATAATTTATAGAAGAGAGTAGCCTTTCTTGATTTTAACGATACAGAAGTGAGGGAAAATCCTCTATCTCTCTGCTCTTGGTCTTGACAACTGAGTGCTTTGGGGAGCCTAGAGCCTCCGGAGAGGGGTGGTTTTGGACCAGATCATCTCCCATCCAAGTACTAACCAGGCCTGACCCTGCTTAGCTTCCGAGAACAGACAAGATCGGGTGTGTTCAGGGTGGTATGGCGGAGACAGATCATCTCTGATTTCTTCCTTCTTCCCTTCTTCAGTCCCTCCCTCCCTCCCTCCCTTCCTCTCTCCCTTCCTCCCTTCTCCCTTTCCTTTCCTTCCTATGTCTCTCCCTTCCTGACTCCTCCTCCCCTCCTTCCCTCTCCCCCCTACCTTTCCCTCCCTCCCTCCCTTCCTCCCTCCTTCCTTCCTTCCTTCCTTCCTTCCTTCCTTCCTTCCTTCCTTCCTTCCTTCCTTCCTTCCTTCCTTCCTTCCTTCCTTCCTTCCTTCCTTCCTTCCTTCCTTCCTTCCTCCTTCCTCCCTCCCTCTCTCCCTCCCTCCCTCCCTCCCTTCCTTCCTTCTTTCCTGAGGGATCAAATCCAGGGCCTCATATGAGAGATCCAAGTACACTACCTACTGAGCCATATCCCCGGCCCCTCCTTTTTGATTTCCATTAGGATGTAGCCAGCAGAACATTTGGGGTACTCGGTGCTGCCTTGTGCCCTATAATGAAAGGCTCTACTGGCCTGGCTGTGCCTCTGTGAACCAGAAAAGCTTGAGCTCAGTGGCTCTTGCTGATGACAGTGCCAGAGGCTCGGGCACCAGCCCTGCCTACTTTTCTATCCCCTGGCCTACCTCGGGCAGGAATGGGGCTATAAAAAGCAAAGTTCTGGTCAGAGATGAGAGGCCCGCAGGCACACGAGGCCCCCAGCCACCCAGCAGTGTCCAGGAAGGAAGGGCAGCCCGCTGGGGTTTGCTTTGCTTAAGGTCAGGATCTATGGTTTTCATTTTTAGTGCTATAAAAACAGAATGCGAATCAACAGCCTCTGGGCTAATACAGAACCTTAAAGTTTTTGTCTTGTTAAGCAAGGAAATAGAGTGCCAAATAGGCTTTGTTAAGTGGCAGTCTAATTAATAATTTAAAATCCTGTAGCTGTCTTTCATTAGAATTTATCTGTACATCAACCACAAAATCAGTCAAACACACTCATTTATAAGTTAATGCCACCCCTGAATAATTCAGCAAGAACTAGATTAGGGCCTGCAACCCCATAAGATGCATTTTGTTCTTTAGGTTTCCATAGCCAGATGGGCTGGACGGGGGCTGGATTGGGTCTATTTGTGAGGAAAATGAAGGGAAAGAGAAGAGGTGCCTGGCTGACTTGAATCCAGAGGTTCCCTAGATTAGTTCTCAACTGGAGGTCATATAGCCCCCTGTTATAGTCCCCAAGATATCCTAAGGGGCCACAGGTGAAAATCGCATTAATGAGAGGCTGGAGCAATAGCACAGAGGGTAGAGCTATTGCAGCTGACCCAAGTCCAATGCCTGGCATCACGTATGGTTGGTTCCCTGAGCACCACCAGGAGTAATTCCTGAGTGCAGAGCCAGGAATAACCCCTGAACATTGTTGGGTGTGACCCAAAAAGCTAAAAAAAAAAAAAAAAAAAAAGAAAATTGCATTAATGAGAAGACACGGCTTAAGGGCAGGGTGGGGACGGGAAAATGGCAGGAGGAAGCCACAAGGAGGAGACGAGCTGGGAAAAGGTGGAGGAGGCTGAGCTGGACGATCAGAGGGACTCAGAACAGGGCCGTGCAGCTTGTGGCCACAATGAAGAGAGGAAGGGCACCTCTGTGGAGCGAGGTGGAACCGTGAGGACCCTGGAGGGTGGAGATAGGATTGTAAGTCTAAGTCAGGTGTGGAAGTGGAGCTTCCATCTTCCCAGCCCAGTTCCATCCTGCCCAAGACATTGGTTCCTGGGGTTTGGGCACAGCAGGTAGGGCGTTTGCCTTGCCTGTGGCTGATCCAGGCTGGGTTTTGGGTGTGCCCTCCCCAAACAAAGAAATCCGTTCCTGTTGGACTCCGTCTTGCCAAAAGAGATTCTTCAACTGAGGACTTTTGAGACTTTTCTTCCCTCAAAGCTCATGATTCTTAAACCCCAAAAGAGAAGCCGCAAGTAAGAGGAAGAATTTTAGGGCACACCCCATCAGAGCGGAGAGGCAGAGTTTCTAAATAAAACCCAGCGAATATTTTCTCATCAGTAGCTGGAATGAAAACAAGGAGAGCAGAGTTTCCTCTTGTGTGTGGAGACAGCTGTGGAAAGTGTGTGTGAGTTCGGATCCTGTCATGCCAGCTGGAAGGCCAGTTTCTCCCTGCAGCTCTCAGACTCATTTTCTTTTATCTTTTGGGCCGAACTCAGTGGTATGAGGAGTTACTCCTGGCTCTGCATTCAGGACCTACTCCTGGCAGTGCCCTGGGTACCAGTGGGATGCTGGGAACTGAACAGGGTCGGCACATGCAAGTCTTACCTGCTGTACTGTCACCCTGGCCCCTGAGACCCATTTTCTACCAAGCTCCCAAACTACATAAAAGAATCCTAGAGCTTTTGGTCTCAGTCTCAGACCAGCAGCCTCGAGTCCTTTAGAGAGTTCAGTGGCTCTGTTTGTGGAGCTCCGTTAAATCGCTGGAGCAGACGGTGGACTTGATGCCAGCAGAGGTTTGGAGCCAAGTTGGAAAAGAGAATGTCTTGTTAGGAAAAGGAAAGTGCAGGGCAAAGGGTGTTCGCCCCTTGACCTGTCGCCAACTTGACAGCAGATGGGACCCAGGAGGGAAGTAGCTTGTGGGCCGAGTCCAGCTCCAAGCTTGGGAGTCTGGGCCCTGGGAAGGACAAGAGCAGAAGTTCAGTTGCGGGAGACGAGGAGGAGGAGGGGGCACGCCTCATGAAGGATGTCAAGAACGGATCTGTTTGGCACCATCTGCAGCAACGTGGTGGTTAAGGTTAAAGCAGAGAGGAGATGACGGGAGGGAACAGATGGCCAAGGAAGCAAAATAGCTGGTGAATCGGGAGCAGAATCTCCAGGGACGGCAGAAGGCGGGACCTTGGCATTGGAGAGTGCTGGAAGGGCCTTTTCTTTGGGGGCTCTGGCCAGCCACTCTGGGTAGAAGTGAGTCCATGCGGGCTGGGCAGGAGACCTCAGGCTGAGGCCTTTGAGAAGATCCAGGGAGAAGACCCAAGGAGAAGACCCAGGGAGAAGCGCCAAGGCTGGGGACCCAAAGCAGGAGCCTCCTAAGATATGTTGGAAGCTGGAGGGAGGCTCAGCCCTCGGCGTCCGGCACCAGCAGTGAGCTGAAACTGCCCCCAAGCACACCCCAGCAGGCCTGCTCTGAGAAGGGGTGGGCACTGCCAGAGGCAGAAAGGGCTGTCTGCCCACCTGACAGGGATGCACTAAGCCCTCCCTGCACAGGCTGACAACAGACAATTACTGATGGGGAAGGGGGTGGGCGTGGCTCAGTGGCTGAAGCAGTTGCCTTGTAAGCCCGAGGCCAGCAAGGCGGCAAGTTAGAACCCCGCATATACAAGTTCTGTCCCAGTGGCTCTGCAGTTTTTTTTTTGTTTTGTTTTGTTTTTTGGGTAGTACCCGGCAATGCTCAGGGGTTACTCCTGGCTCTGCACTCAGAAATTACTCCTGGCGGTGCTTGGTACCCAAATGGGATGCTAGAGATTGAACCTGGGTCGACTGTGTGCAAGGCAAACACCCTACCCGCTGGACTGTCGCTCCCGCCCCAGTTTGGGACTTTTGGCACCACAGCTCGCTATGTGACCTCTGACACATTGTTACCACTTGACTTACCACCACCAGGTGTGTGTGTGTGAACTCTGGTCATCACATCAGCCAAGGGAAGGGGAATGAAAACAATGGATCCGGTTCAGGGGACTCATGGCTTGGCTCACGTCACCACCCTTGCTGCCGTGCAAGGTGGATCTCCGCAGTACAGAGCAGGAAACAGGCCCAGAAATGAAACCCCTGCCTTGGGGTCACGTGATTGGCACAGTGTAAGCAAGGTGCCATTCTGGGGTCTGTTGGCCACGCGTGTGTGCCTGGCTTCTGCCCTCGCCGTCTCGGGCCCTGGCCTTGACGTAGCTGCTGTTTGGTTCGCAAGGTGCTGGCCACTGCTACTGCATTTGCTCGCGGCAGATGCCTGGTAGACCCTTCACTGCCCGCCTGCTGTTTGTCCAGACAGGGCTCCGCCGTGCCAGTCTCAGGTGTCCCCCACCTGCTCCCCCTTTGTGTCTGGGCAGACACGCCCCTCACTTGCTGTCTCAGCTCTGGCTTCATCGCATCCGTCCTACCTCTTTCATGCCCTTGAGAAAGGCTGGGCTTTCCCCTGGGGCCCTTCCTGCTGTCCTCCCACACTGCTGCGGTGGACTTGCTAACCGTCACATCCCTGGTGCATCTGTGAGTGCCCGCGGAGTTGGCGCCCTGGAACACGCTTGCCCAGGAGGGTGGTGAAGGCAGACTGTGTAAAGCCACCCTTGCCCATAGACCTGTTCCTTCCTTCAGAGATCACCCTGGAAGCTTGCTCAGGAGTCTGCTCATTGGACGGTCACTGCAAGACTCAGCTTCCCTTGGGGGCAGGATGCTTTGGCAGCTCTGATCAGAGTTGGGCTCCAGAGTGGAAAAGAAAAGAAAGAAAAGAAAGGAATGACGCTGATCTCAGGGTATAAGCAAGCAGATGGCCACCAGGCCACCTCGGAGGGAGGCACTGCCCTGCACACAGTGGGGGCGGGGGTGTCTGGTCTTTCCGATGCTGTGGATGTCTCCGAGCAGGTGGTTGCTGTCTTGTCAGGGAAGTTGGGATCCAACTAAGGCTGCTCCCTGAGTCCACTGTGCTGACCCTGCAGAGGGCGGGCAGTGTGTGTACGCATGCGGATGTGTGCGTGTATGTGTGTCTTTGTGTCTGTGTGCACGCGTGTGTGTATGTGTCTTTGTCTGTCTGCCCATGTCCACCCACTTAGAACCTCCCGGTGAACATGTGGCAGGCTCCTAGACATGAGCATCTCTGCCCCCCATCCCCAGCTCCCCCCAGAGCCTGCTGCACCCAGAGTCCACAGATACCTTGGGGTGGGGGGTCCCAGGAGTAGACAGGCTCAAGCTCCCTGTCACATGTTGAAACAAAACTTGTGAGGGTATGTGTGGCTTGCCCAGGAAGGGGTAGGTGGTACCTCCACCTTCTCAGATACCTGACAGCACAAACACACTAACCCTGCTGCGAGGGCACCACTTGGCAGCTTCCAGGGCCAGAGCTATGGAGCATGAGGGCACTTGCCTTGCACACACCTTACGTGGGTTCATCTCCGTGCCACATTTGATCCTGAACACCACATGTGGTCCCCTGAGCCCTGCCAGGAATGACCCTGAAGACAGCCAGAAGTAAGCCTGGATGGATGGATGGATGGATGGATGGATGGATGGATGGATGGATGGATGGATGGATGGATGGATGGATGGATGGATGGATGGATGGATGGATGGATGGATGGATGGATGGATGGATGGATGGATGGATGGATGGGTGGGTGGGTGGGTGGGTGGGTGGGTGGGTGGGTGGGTGGGTGGGTGGGTGGGTGGGTTGGGTGGGGTGGATGGGGTTGGGGTGGGAGGGATGGGGTGGGTGGGGATGGGGTGGGATGGGGGAGGGATGGAGGGGAGGGATGGAGGGGAGGGATGGAGGGATGGATAGATGGATGATCCAAGGACAAAAAATAGAATACAGAAGTTGGTGCCACCATGGTCAGTGTGGGTCAGCAGGAAGTTGGGCAAAAGTTGCTCCAAATCAGGAGAAAAGTGGAGCTGCCAAGGCAGAGCCCACCGAGAGGCAGAGCCCACCGAGAGGCTGAGCCCACCGAGAGGTGTGAAGGTTTGCTCGGGACTCTGAAATGGTTCTAGCGGTACCCAGAGCCCATCAGGCCCAGCACCTGAGCTGGCTAAGGATGGGGCCATATCTGCTTAAAGAGATTCACAAGGCCCTGGAGGGGGGATTGGCATTCTTCTTACGATGATTTATTTATAAGGGGATTGGACGTGGGGTGCGGAGGCTAGGTGCCTCCATTAATGAGACGCACACAAGCAGGAAGCCCTCGCTCTGCTTTTGACATTTAGTGGGGCGACTCCTACCAGGGAGCACTTTTCCTTTCAGAAGGTTTTGCCTTTAATGTTCTATTCATGGGCTTGTGGGAGCATGCGGCGAGGTGGGCTTGGGGGCTGAGGCTGGCTCAGGGAGGCAGGGCCTGGGGGTCACTGGGCAGCGCAGGCCAGGCACTAGGGGAGTGGCTGTGCCCTGTCTACCAGCAGCCAGTTGGCATGTGTGCTCTGAGGCCCCTGGCTGGCTGGAGTTTGTCCTGTCTGAGCGCTGGGTATGCATTGAACGCCAAGTCGCCGGTGCCTCCCGGGCTCCCTTGCAGCGTGACCACTGTGCTACCACGTACCCCCACTTCCGCTATGCTAGCCCGTGCCCCCCATTCCTCTATGCTACCCCATTCCCTCTATGCTACAACATTCCCTCTATGCTACAACATTCCCTTTATGCTCCCCTGTACCCCCCCATTCCCTCTATGCTAGCCCGCACCCCCATTCCCTCTATGCTCCCGTACCCCCATTCCCTCTATGCTCCCGTACCCCCCATTCCTTCTATGCTACCCCGCACCCCATTCCCCTCTATGCTACCCCGTACCCCCCATTTCCTCTATGCTACCCCATTCCCTCTATGCTACCCCTGCACCCCCATTCCCTCTATGCTACCCCCATTCCCTCTATGCTAGCCCATACCCTCATTCCCTCTATGCTACCCCGCACCCCCCCATTCCCTCTATGCTACCCCATTCCCTCTATGCTAGCCCATACCCCCATTCCCTCTATGCTCCCCGCACCCCCACTTCCCGCTATGCTACCCTGTACCCCCATTCCGCTATGCTACCCCCCCATTCCCTCTATGCTCCCCCCCCATTCCCTCTATGCTCCCCCCCCATTCCCTCTATGCTCCCCCCCATTTCCTCTATGCTCCCCCCATTCCCTCTATGCTACCCTGTACCCCCCATTCCCTCTATGCTCCCCGCACCCCCATTCCCTCTATGCTACCCCCGTACCTCCTGTGTCCTCTGGCTTTCCCTGGCACTGTCCTCTGGCTTTCCCTGGCACTCTGCTCTATGGGCAATGGGTTGGAGAACCCCAACTGGAGAGTGGGGACTGCAGCTGGTTCCGGTGCTGACTCTCTGGCCGGTGTCCTCCCCTCCGAGTCTGGCCGTACTCTGTGTCCCTCTCTGTGGGGACTAATGGGCTCGATGGCTTCTCTGATGTTTTGAGTTTCTTCAAGTGCTGTGCAGTGTCAGAACCCAGAATAGGAACCAGGGGCTGGAGCGATAGTCCAGTGGGTAGGGCGTTTGCCTTGCATGCAGCAGACCTGGGTTCGATCCCGGCATCCCATATGGTCCCCGAGCACCGCCAGGAGTAATTCCTGAGTGCAGAGCCAGGAGTAACCCCTGAGCATTTCCGGGTATGACCCAAAAAAGAAAAAAAAAAAAACAGAATAGGAACCAGTTAGCGGCTCAGAACTGGGGAGCTGGGGTCCCTGGGCTCTGCTGCACCCGGTACCCCCTCTCTCGTTGGGAGGCTGTGATCTCAGTGACCCTCTTAGCAAACCCAAGCTGATAGAGCCCACGGGCCTGTGGCTCGGAGGAAGAGCCCCGAGGTAGCCTCCCTTTGGGCCCTCCTGGCTTCTTTCTTTGGGGGAGGTTATACGCAGCGATGCTCAGGGTTACTTCTGGCTCTGCACTCAGAAATTACTCCTGGCGGTGCTCAGGGGACCATATGGGATGCTGGGGATTGAACCTGGGTCAGCCGCCTGCAAGGCAAACACCCTACCCGCTGTGCTACGGCTCCAGCCTCCCTCCTGACTTCTTTTGCCCTTTGCCTACCTGAGTGTCCAGCCCCTCCTGCAGGCTGGACTTCCAGCCACTGCCCCATCCTCCCTCTGTCCTGGCTCTGACTCATGCTGACCCCGCAACCTTTTCTTGGTTTCCCCAGACCCCTGGACACCGCGACTGCTGCACAGGACCTCCTGGTGGTGTCTGGCCGCTGCTTGCTGGGGTTTTCTCCCTATTTCTGTGATTCTCCTCAGTCTCTTGGCCACATTTACTTCCTGTCTCCCTCCCCCAATGGGCTCCTCCTTCAGCACTGGGTCTTTCTCCCTGCACTTTGGGGAGAGTCAGGACAGCTGGGGGCTGCCGCCTTGCCTCCTGGCTCATCTCTAGCTGAGATGTGGCTTGTGGGTCCAGGACTGCCTGTGGGGCGCGAGGACCCCCAGAGCCCCTTCCTCGCACTCCCCAGGTCCTGCCTGCAAACCGCCTGTCTCCTTCCTCACTGTGCGTCTCCGCATTCTCTTCCCGGCTATGCTTCTCTCCCTTCCCACCCTTTCTCCCTCCTCCACTCCTCCTGCTCACCCTCCTCTACTCTCCCTGCTGTATCCTCAGCCCTTTTGGCAGCCTCTTGCCTTCACCTCCCCTTCTCACTCCTCACTCCTGAGTTAAAACTCAGGTTCAGATCTGATTCTTTCAGCTCTCCCACTGAAGTAAGCGCTCTCTTCTCTCTCTCCTCTCTCTCTCTCTCTCTCTCTCTCTCTCTCTGTCTCTGTCTCTTTGTCTGATTGTCTCTGTCTGTCTCTCTGTCTCTCCGTCGTCTCTGTCTCTACTGCTCGCCATCTCTCTCTCCCCTCGCTTTTTGGGCCACACTTGGCAATGCTCCTAGCTCTCACTCAGGAATTACCCATCTGGGATCTGGGATAAACCCGTCTTGGAGCACGGAGCCCTCCCCGCTGCACTGCTGGTTCCTCCTCCAGCCCCAAAGCAACTCACCCCTAGGCAGCCTCCGCCCCCCTTCACCCCCTCTCCTTGTTCCCCCCTCCTTCGAGGGCCTTTCCCGCTCACCACCCCCTACTTGTTTCACTTTTTAATACCTCCACCCCCCCGCTAGGGTTGCTCCCTCCCCCCCGCCGCCTCAGCCCCTTGCGTTGGCCTCCCCCTCCAGGACGCCCGTCTCCCTCCCCTCCGGACGCCCCTCCCCTCTCCAGGACGCCCTCTCCCTCCCTCTCCCGCAGTGAAAACACCCCGGCTCTCTGTTCCCTCCACCACCTTTCACCTAAAGTTCTCATCAGCCGCGTTCACTCTAGGGCTCCTTGAAATTCGCCGCAATATGTGGCAGTAGTAGCGTTATGAGGGGCGGGCCTGCACACATGGCCTAGGGATCCCCTGCACCACACTCCGTAGTCCCCCAGAGTGACCCTGAGCACAGAGCCATAATCCTGAGCACCCAGGTAGGGCCCCAAACAAACAAACAAACAAACAAAGTAAGAGCCACCAGCTACCTTTTGACAAAAGGGTTATCCCTTGTTCCCCAACTTCTACTACTCCTACGGCCCCAAACAACAAACAAAAAAAAAAGGGGCGGAACTGTGGGTAGGGCGTGCCACCCGAGTTCCGCCGGCGATCCCCAGACCCATGGTCCCGAGCACCGCAGAGCACCAGGTAACCCGGCATTGGCCTGAGCTTGCCATTGATCCAAAAAAAAAAAAATAAGCCTCGCATTTGCTTGCTGACCAGGTCTCCCGGCTCCTGTGTCCCCTAGCACCCCAGAGTTCGATGTGGCAGGAGTACCCTGGCATTCATGTGATTGAAAAAATAGTAAAAAATAAAAAGAAAAAGGGTCTCAGCAGTAGAGCACTTGTGTGAGGCCTGGTGCCTTCCCCAGCACTGACAAAAGAAAATAAAAGAACACTGAAAGGACCAAGTCATAATGAGCACAGGGTGAGTCCGGCACGGTAGTCCTGCACATACGTGAGTCCTGGCACGTTGAGTCCTGGTCACATAGACGGGTGAGTCCTGGGCACGTGTGAGTCCTGGTCATATGAGCACAGGTGAGTCCGGCACGGTGAGCCTGGTCACATGAGCATGGGGTGAGTCCTGCGTGGCGCCCGAAGAACTCAGGACACGATCAGGAATACACACGAGATGGCGAGGGGGCCGGAGACTGGGCCACAGCTCCCACAGTCCGAGGGCACATGCTCTTCCCCTACCCCTTTCAACTGCTCTGTGGGTGAGAGAAGTCCCTGGGCACAGATTCTGGTCTTTGGCATCAGCCTGGTGTTGGCCCAACTGATAAAGGCCGGAATGTGGACAGGTCTGTTAGTCGCGGCTCCTCTGAGCGGTGTCCTCGCCCCCGCTCACCGTGGGGAAGCGAGGCAGCAAGCAGTCTCTCTTGGGCTTCCTTACTCCCTGTTCTCTGCCGTATTATAGAGCCATCAAGTTATCCAACCTGAAAGCAGCTCTGTTTCTTCCCGGATCCAACCAAAGTGCCATCCTACACAAAATAAAAAGGAGCACTTATTGACATTCGTAAATAGTACGGGATCAATACGTCAGAAATTTCATAAGTTAATTGGGAATGTTGATTGAGTGACTCTATACTGAAATGGGAACCCGAGGCGCTTGGTTCAAAACCCTGAGTTAAACTTGTTCTGTTAGCCAAAGAACAATGAAGTCACGAGGACTTGGAGAGAGAACACGGAGGTTAAGGCGCTTGCCTTGCTTGCAGCTGCAGCGGTGACAGTGCACGTTTGGCCCCGCATATGCTCCCGCACATAGCCAAATATGTCCTCCCCCAAATAAACAGAACAAATTATAATAGCCTAGGGCTTAAGAGAGGGACGCTGGAGCTGTGACTTTGTGGCCAAGTGCGTGCCTAGAATGTGTGGTTCTTATTCAGTCCTTGGAATCCCTTTTATCACCTTCTCCCACCCCACATGCACATGAAAGAGGGAAAGAGAAAACTTAGCGGACCTGGGGGATTTTTTCTCCTGAGGAGGCTTTAGTACAGGAGTCTTGCAGAGTTCTCTGCCAGTGCCTTGTTCAAAGCAGAAAAGGCAGGTGTGACTGGCCCCAAGCCACAAACTAGTCCACTGGAGTTCAGGCAGGCTACATGACTCTTTTGGGGCTCAGGCTGTGCCCTGACCCCCTCCAGCCCAGCCTTCTTCCTTGGTGGTTGCAGACACACCGAGGCTGCTGGTCTGGCAGGACCACAGGGGACGACACGGCAGGGGCCCTGTGTGGAAGAGAGACAGTGCGCTGGCTTGGAAAAGTTTCGGGCTGCACTTGGCAGATTTTTATGGAATAAAATTTATACTATCGATTCCATGGCAAATGAAAACCTCTTGTGGACACTCTGGGCTTCAGAGAGCTGAAATGTTTAAATGAGGCTGAACAGGAGGAGATGAAATTGCCCGAAGAAGCTCAGGTGGTGCCAGGGTAGGGAAGATGCTGCCTCTTTGGTCTTATCTCCGGTCAGTGCAAATGACTTGTTCCTCGGAACTGCTGCTCACAGCGAGGGTCTGGGAGTGGTTGCCCAGACCTGCGGTTGAAATAGAATCTTTAAGTGGGCCTAGAGAAAGAGGCCAGGGCAGTTCTCAGAGCCATGCTGGGGAGAATGCACCAGCCAAAGGGAACGTTTACCCCAGATGGTGGGTTTCCATTGGCCCTGGGGTTGCCTCCAGGTAGCAGTGGTTAGCACTTCCTGTCATTGGCCCCCTGGCTCCTGGCAGTTGCTAGTTCTGCTTTCCAAAGGGCAATTTTTGGGTTGCTGTTTTGGGCCACACCTGGCAGCACTCAGGGCTTGCTTCTGGCTCTGTGTGAGGGACCACTCCTGCTGGGCTCCGGGGCCATATGGGATACGGGGGGCAGCTGTGTGCCAGGCCAGTGGCTTGCCTGATGTTCTAACCAGGCCCCTCTCAGGGCAATTTGGAGAGTGGGGAGACAAGGTGGCTGGCTGGTGGGATTTTTTTTTTTCCTTTTGGGACACACCCAGCAATGCTCAGAGGTTACTCCTGGCTCTGTGCTCAGTAATTATTCCTGACCATACCTATCCCATGGTATGCTGGAGATTGAACCGTGTTGGCTGCGCACAAGGCAAATGGCCTACTGGCTGTGCTATCACTCTGGTCCGGAAAATATATATATTTTTTACAAGCTGTGTGACCTGTACTCCAGAAGCTCGCAGGAAAGGTAGCGCCATACGTAGCAGCCTTTCTGTGGTCCTTCCCAGGCTCTTGGCCTCCCCCCTCCTCCTGCAGCTTCTGCCCGCCCCCACCCGTCTGCTTCCACAACTCATCCCCTTGCGTGAGGCCCAGTGTAGCCATGTGGCTCTCTGCGTCACGTTCTTGGTATTCCAGCTATGTTCCCAGAAGGAAGACTGTTGAACCAACCATTTTTCCATGTCAGACGTTGTTCTAGGTCACGCTCACCCGTGGATTCTCTATCCAAGGATGAACTGGTCACCCTTTGTCCTGTCAGCCAAGAGGGCTCTGGGAAGTCTTTCTCCACTGGAAAAAAACACTCATCTAACAGCTATTGCCAGTCTGCCCGCTGCTGGTTTGGCACTGAGGAGCAGGCAATGAATAAAACCAAGTCCCTTGTTGGTGTGGCATTTGGGGGGGAGAAACACAATGGACAACAAATGCTATTCACCAGTGGGTAGCCACTAGGAAGAAAATCTAAAGAGGGTTAAGTAGAGAAGAGAAAGTTGCTCCTTAGGGATGGCCTCACCAGACGCCCTGATCAATGACATGTGAACAGAGCCTTAAGCCACGGGAGGCGGCTGCTTCCTGGAAGAGTCTAGCGGAGGGGACAGGACAGCAAGTACAAAGGCCCTGAGCCAGGAGTGTGCTTACTGCAATGCCCAGGCCCCTCTGTGCTTGGGTCTGGGACAGGCATTCCGAGGCAGAGCCCATGGACAGTTTTCCTTTGGCGAAGAGCAGAGCTTCTCCAACCCCTGGGGGGTGGGGATGGGGTGCCACAGCCGTGGGTGGGGAAGGGCGCAGGATGGTGGCTCTGGGCTTTCCCTTCGCCTGGGGCGCAGACACCTGTCGTCCTCGTTGTTAAGGCGGCCCAGGTACAGCTGAGTACAATGCTCGGTCCTTCCCTTTCATTCTGGAGCACAGAGCCCAGAGCTCAGTTCTGTGTGTGGTCGTGTCGTCCTTACCAGGGGCCTCACTTAAACATCAGCCATTTCTCCCCAGAGTATGTTTTTGAAACTTTCCAAATAATGCAGAAAGCATTGGGAAAACCACAGTTTGCCAAAAAGAAAATCACTCTTTTCCCAGCCGCTGAAGAGTGGAGTGTGGACAGGCCCAGCCCGCCACTGGGTCTTTGCCCCTCGAGGCTTTCTCGCATCCAGGCAGTAGCGCCTTGTCTTGTTGAATTAATTGTAGATTACCAGAGTGGTAGATTCTGAACCTGTTTTAATGTTTGTAAAAAGGCCCCGATGTGCGGCCACCACTCCCCCAGGATTTTGGATGGAGACTGTTTCTGGCCGTTTGCCATCAGAGACGGTCATGACAAGCATTTGTGCACGTCTTTGCCTTTTTTTCCCTTTTTTTATTTTTTTTTATTTTTATTTTATTTTATTTTATTTTTTTTTGCTCTTTGGGTCCACCCAGCAATGCTCAGGGTTACTCCTGGCTCTGCACTCAGGAATCACTCCTGGCGGTGCTCAGGGGACCATATGGGATGCCGGGGATAGAACCCTGACCGGCATGTGCCAGCCGCTGCAAGGCAAAGGCCCTACCCGCTGAGCTATCACTCCAGCCCCTTTTTTTCCCTTTTTTAAAAAAAGTCCTAATTGGACAGATAGTACAGTGTGTAGGGCACTTGCCTTGCACACAGTAGACCTAGCTTTGATCCCTGCCACTCATATGATCCCCTGAGCAATGCCAGGAGTTACCCTGGAGCACAGAGCCAGGAGAAAGCCATGAGCTCTGCTGAGTGAGACCCAATGAAACAAAACAAAACAAAACAAATTTTAAACGAATTTTAGGGGTTGGAAAGAGTATAGCGGGTATGGTGCTTTGCATATAACCGACCGGAGTTTGATTTTCATTACTCATATGATCATATGATCACTGCCAGGAGCGATCCCTGAGTACAGAACCAGGAGTAAGCCCTGAGCACCACTGAATGTGGCCCCCAAATAAATAATTTTTGGCTTTTGGGGGGTTTACACCGATGATGCTCACAGATTGCTCCTGGCTCTGAACTCAGGAACTACTTCTGGCTATGTTTGGGGAACCATATGGGATACCAGGGATTGAACCCAAGTTGGCCATGTGCAAGGTAAACGCCCTCCCGCTGTACTATCACCCTGGCCCCAACAAGCAATTCATTTTTTTTTGTTTTTGTTTTTGGGGTCACACCCAGCAATGTTCAGTGGTTACTCCTAGCTCTGTATTCAGGAATTACTCCTGGCAGTGCTCAGGGGACCATATGGGATGCCGGGGATCGAACCTGGGTTGCCTACCCACTATCTATCTCTCCAGTCCCCCAATAAACAATTTTTTTTTTTGCTTTTTGGGTCACACCCAGCAATGCTCAGGGGTTATTCCTGGTTCTGCACTCAGGAATTACTCCTGGCGGTGCTCGGGGGACCATATATGGGATGCCGGGGATTGAACCCGGGCCGGGCATAGGCCGGCCGCATGCAAGGCAAATGCCCTACCGCTGGGCTATCGCTCCTGCCCCAATAAACAATTTTAAAAATATTTCCCTCCTGGTCAGGATCACATCTGCCATTTACTGGGGATTAAGCCCATGGCCTCTCACTTGCCGTCAGCACTTCCTAAATCACTGAGCCTTTCTGCTGTCCCTTTTTTTGCTGGAGTTTCCTGAGAGCAGAGCAGGCCAGAGTGGATGGCGGCAGTGCTGTGAACAGCACTGAGATTTAAATGCTCAGCTTTGCATTTGCTGGGCGCTTTAACCCCTGAGTTATCTTCTAAACTCTCACCAGGCGATCACAAACAATGGGGCTGGGGATGTGACTCAGTGGTAGAGCACTTGCCTTGCACTGTGTGGCCCTGGGTTCTTTCCCTGGCACTGCAAAATAATAACAATAATAATAATAATAAAATAAAAGTTAGGGGCCAGAGAGATAGTATAGTAGGTAGGGGCTTGCCTTGCATGAGGCAGACCTGGGTTCGACCCCCAGTGTCACATCTGGTCCCCTGAATAATGCCAGAAGCCTGAGTGTAGAGCCAGGAGTAAGCGCTGAGCACTGCTGGATGTGGCCCTAAAACAAACTGATTTGTCTTTGGGCCAAGGAGACATCTCAGACAGCTGAGTACACGCCTTGCATAAAGGATAAAGGTTCAGACCCTAGCACCACATGGTCCCTGAGGACCCCTAGGTGTGAGCCCAAAGCCAACTCACTCCTGTTACCCAAGAAGACATGCAGCTCTGGGGTTCGAGCTCACAGTCTTGTACTGGCAAGTTTTTACGCCTCTGAGTCATCATAGATCAGCCTTGATCTCTGGGTGGGCTTCTTCGTAAAGTGGGAGAGAGACCACAGTCTCCCCCAGGAGTGGGGAGGGGAGCATGGTGATGTCTCTGGGCTAGGTGGGTGCCACACTACCAGAGGGCAGCCAGTCAGATCTGAAGGTCCCTGTGCTTTAGTGAGGTCTTGTGTGTGTGTGTGTGTGTGTGGGTGTGGGTGTGTGTGTGAAGGTGTGTGTGTGATCGTATGTGTGTCTGTATGTGATCGTATGTGTGTCTGTATAATTGTATGTGTGAATGTGTTGATGTGTGTGTACCTGTTTGCGTGTGCTCATGAGCATGCCCACGAGTGTGTGCCTATAGTGTTTGCCTATGTATGTGCATGGTTGTGTGCAGTATGTGTGCCTGGGTTTGTGTCGGCACGTGTGTGTATGTGTGTGTGCATGGGGAGTTTGTCTGGATATCCCCAGTGAAGCAGAAGGCACAGGGGGAGGGAGCAGGCGGTGGTTCTCATCGGATCAGGGCGGCTTACGGCACCGGAACTCCCGAGGCTGAAGTGTGAGGAAGAACATGTGCCCGCTTCTGATATGAAGCAGGGATTTGTGTGACTTTGACAGGTTTCCAGCCTCTTTCAAATGTGGTGCTAGAAGGAACGTTAGGGCTCAGCTGAGAAACCTGAAGGCCCAGGGGTGTGCTGGCGTGTCCTGTGTCTCAGCAGTGGGAGCTGCTGGTGTGTCCCACTGAATGTTCAGGTGGGGAGGTGGCTGAAGGCTTAGGTTGGATCCTTGGCGCCACCAGGAACAGCCCCGAGCACAGCAATGTGCCGTCACTCCCAAACAAAACTCCAGCCCAAACACCCCAGGGTGGGGCTGGAGAGATAGTCCAGTGGATAGGACACTTGCCTTGCACATGGCTGACCCAGGTTCGATCCCTGAACACAGCCAGGAGTGATTCCTGAGTGCAGAGCCAGGAGTGACCCGGAGCATCAAACTAAAACACCCTGAGAATGCCCAAGGCACATGACTGGTCATGCCCCTCTTCCGGGCCCCCTTAGTCTCTCCTCACTACACTAAGTCCTTGGCAAGAACTGCTGAATGGAAGCCTCCAGCTCCCAGAGGAATGTCCCAGTAGCAGGAATGTGTGTGTGTGTGTGTGTGTGTGTGTGTTTGTGTATGGGGTGTGTGTTTGTGTATGTGCGTGTTTGTGTGTGGGGTGTGTTTATGTGTGTATGTGTGTGTGTGTGTGTGTTGTGTAAGCCAAATCTTCACCTCCAAGTGGTGTGGTGGAGCTTGCTCTGACCAGACCCAAGTTCAAGTCACAGGAACTACCTTCTCTGAACTTGAACCTGTCTTCTCTCTCTCTTTTTTTTTTTTTTTTTTGTTGGTCACACCCGGCAATGCTCAGGGGTTTCTCCTGGCTCTGCACTCAGGAATTACTCCTGGCGGTGCTCGGGGACCATATGGGATGCTGGGGATTGAACCCGGGCTGGCATGGGCCGGCCGCATGCAAGGCAAACGCTCTACCCACTGGGCTATTGCTCCGGCCCGAACCTGTCTTCTCTATACTGGGCTAAGGCGGCGGCTCCTTTGTTGGTGGTGATGCCTATGTAGGAACCAGGCTGCTCAAGCTCTCAGCTCTGTGCTGTGACCCAGAACGGAACTCGGACTCAACAAATGCCACCTGCGTCTCAGTCCCGGGGTGGGAACTTCCGTGTGCCCTTTGGTGCTCCAAGCGCTCCGAGTTCAGGACCGCGGGTCATTGTGGGGAGAATCCGCTGTCTGCTCCCTGACCAGGGTTTAGGCCCTGAGGCAGAGCTGCGGACTGTGGAAAGCGTTTTTTGCCGACTTTGAGAAGGAACTGAAGGCCTTCCCCAAACACTGGTGCTCCATCCCCGCAAGCCCTGTGCCAGCGCTGCAAAAACAGGGTCTCCCTGTCGTATAAGAAAGCCAACCCGCTCCCAACAACCCCATTCCCAGGGCCTTGGTCTGCTCCTAGGCCTTTACTTCTTGTCTGTTCCTCTCAAACTTATTTCCGGTCTGCTCAGGTTTTCCTGTCGCCTCTGGAAATGGAGCCAAGTGGATAAGAGCAGCCAGACAGCCGGAGTCAGGGCCCTGGGCTGTCACTTACCAGCCTGAATTCTGCCAAGTGCTTTCATTCTCTGGGCCTCAGTTTGGTCATCTGAAAAGTGGGGACAGTACCATCTGCCTCTCAGGGTTCTGAGAGTTTGTGACCACTTGAACTGTGACTTCCTGGCTGGTGGCCAGGCCTCAGTGAGAGTGACAGCCATGTATCAAGGCCAGTCAGTGCTGTGGGCACTCCTGGTGCCAACATGAAACTGTCGCCCTCTTCTCCACGCTTCCTCCTCCACCTTTGTCCTCATCGGAGACCTCTTGGCTCTGGGGTCCACCTAGCTCTGAGACAGGATCCGGGCCACAAGAGGCAGGATGTTGCCTGGCTGCTCATGGGACCAGGCCCCAGTGGACTGGGGCCCTCTTGTAGATTGTATGGGTATCTTTAGTTTTTTTTTTTTGGGGTGATGGGGGCGGTGGAGCATGCCCAGTTGTGCTCAAAAGCTTACTCCTGGCTCTTTACTCAGGAATTATTTCTTCTCGGGATCATTTGGGTCACTGGAGATCGAACCCAGGTCAGCCACATGCAAGGCAAGTGCCGTACCCACTGTACTATTGCTTTGGCTCCTGACTGGGTATCTTATTTTTATTTTTATTTTTTTTTTTTGCTTTTTGAGTCTCACCCGTGACTCTCAGGGGTTACTCCTGGCTCTGCGCTCAGGAATTACTCCTGGCAGTGCTCAGGGGACCATATTGGATGCCGGGGATCGAACCCGGGCCGGCGCAGGCTGGCTGCGTGCAAGGCAAACGCCCTACCCGCTAGGCTATGGCTCCGCCCCCTGACTGGGTATTTTGGCACCAAGACTGACCCCCTTCTCACAGGCTGGTAGGATCCTGGGAGGAGAAGAGTGTCCCTGAGAGCTGGCAGGGCCCCTGGGCAAGGCACTGCGGTCTGGGGTAGGAGCCTCTCTGCCCTCAGGAGGAGGCAGCAGAAGGGAATCGATTCTTCTCTTACTGCCTGAAAAGAGCAGCCTCGTGGGGGGAAGTGTGTTATGGGTGGGGGGGTCTTGAGAGCCGTGGGGGGACTTGCCAGCTGGGCCCCACCTTTGCACTGCCCCCACCCCCGCCCCACTGGCATGGGTACCAACTCCTATCTCTCCGACTGCAGGTTCTGTCCCCCCCACTCCCCGCCCCAGTCCCCCAAACCTTCCAGCATCCACTGGGAACCGGCCAGGACGCTTTCACTAACAAGCTCAGCGCGTTCCAATCTGGATGGAATTAAGCCACAAATAAAATAAATTCTAAGAAAATAAGAGGAAGGAAAGGAAAGGTAATAGCCCTCGCACCCACAGTGCTGCAGTATCTGCGCGGACCTCAGATCTGGTGCTATCTATTTTTTAATAATTGCGGGTAATAAATATGTATTTCTTTCTCCCCCCACCCCCGCAGCTTGTCAGCTCCCAGTGTCTTGCCTCTGATCAGACCAAGTCTTCCCCAAGCAGGAAAAAAAAAAGCCAGCGCTTTAAGCAACAAGGATTAAAGCCTTGAAAGTAGGTCTGCTCGAGATCCCCTTCCTCCCCTCCCCAGGAGCGCTAAGGCCGGCACAGGCGGGGTGCACACTGCAGTGGTGGGGGTCTGTTCTTTCTCTTGCTGAGCTGTTGCAGCATGGCTCTGCGCTAGCTGGGGAGAGCCCAGGCCCCTGAGGAGGGGCTGAACCAAGAAACAGGGCCTGCATTCCTCCACAGCGCAGGATGCAAAAAGGCTGGGGTCTCGGACCAGGGAAGAAAATGCAACATTAACGAATTTTGTGCTGTTCTTTTTTTCTTACACATTTTTTTTTGCTTTAATTTGGGGGTCGTGTCACGCCTGGCAGTGCTCAGGGGTTACCCCTGGCAGAGTTCGGGACCATATGGGATGCTGGGGATTGAACCCAAGTCTGCTGTGTGCGGGCAACGCCCGCCCCACTGTACTATTGCTCTAGCCCTTGTGCTGTTATTTTGACTAAGTCTGACCGTCACCTGCCCCGTCTTACGCACTCCGGTTCACACGTGCCTGCAAGGCACCCTGGCTGGCACTTTCAGCAGCATTCCCAACACCAGGAAAGGGGCTGGAACCCCAGGCTGGTAGACCAGCAAGTGACAGAGCTGGAATTCACTCCCCCGCTTCCTGGCCTGCCATTAGCTTCCTGATCAGATACCTAGTACGCAGCCCCTGGGTCCAGTACCCAGCTCAGAGAAGGCCTGACTTGGTGGGGAAAGGAGTGCCTGGGGCAGCTGTAGCTGCTGCTGGCCTCCCCGTGCCCCCTCCACCCCTCAGCTGCCAGCCTTTGCAGTTCTGCTGAGCCGGCAGCTCAGGCCTGAGCGGGCCTTCCTTTCTCCTGCTGTGCTAGACCCAGGCACACTGGGCTGCAGGTGGTGGGCCTGTGCCCCGGAACCCACCCAGGCCAGACCCCTGTCAGGCCCGCGGCCAGTGCTCTGCCCCAGGTTGCTCAGCCCCCACAGCCTGCCCCTGGGGACAGGCCAGCTCGGGCTGCTCAGGGCCCTGAGGCGGGAGCGAGGCAAGGCGGCCAGGCCGGAGGGCAGGGAAGCTGGGAGGGAGGTGGCTATTTATAGCAGGCTTTGCTTTTGTTCCTTTTCCAGCAAGCCTTCTCTTTAAATAGGAGCAGGGCTGGAGGCTGAAGCTCATCCTCAGCTGCCCGGCCTGCAGTGTGCAGGCTCTTGCCTCTTTCCATGTGTGTGTGGTGTGTGTGTGGGGGGGGGCACACAGGCATAGAGGCATAGTGGGGTGGGTGGGTGTGTGCAGAGATGGGGACGGGGTTGGTGAGCTCTATGTGTGCACTGTCTACAGGGCCAGAGAAGAGTTCTCTTTTTTTTATTCTGGGGCCACACCCAGAGGTGCTCAGGTTGTGGGTGTGGGGGACGGTAGGCGGTGCTGGGGATTGAACCTGAGTCGCTGCCTGCAAAGCAGGTGCCATGCCGGCTGTACCTCCCTGCCGGCGGGGACGTTTTGGTGTGTGGAGAGTGTGCTGGTGCACATGCATGCGCGGGACATGCGTGGGCGGGGCCAGCCACCCCGAAGTTGATGAGTGTGTACATGTGGGCGTATATGCACGTTCATGCAGCGACAGGGCAGGCGTGTGTGTGTGTGTGTGTGTGTGTCTACGTGTGTGGGGTGCAATGTGAAGGCATCTCTGGGGGTTAGTGCACATCTTGGGAGTGGGGTTGGAGGGTGGTCCATCGTGTACATGTGGGTTTTCCTGTGTAGTCACACAGCACACGCACAGCCCGTGGAGCGCTCGGACTCTCAGTGTATATTCAGCAGAGGGATGGCCAGGGACAGCAGTGGGCAGGCACTGTGACGTTTGCCCCCTGCTGCCGTAAGGTGGAAGGAGGGCGGGAGCTGTGCTGCTCACCCGGCAGGTGCTGAGAGACCCCCTTTCCTGCTAGGAGCCCCGGGTAGGTGAGCACAGGACTCCAAGCTGATGGGGATGAGCCCCCCATTTTGGGGGCGGACCTGAAGTGAGTCTGGCCTCTTCTGCCCTCTGCACCTCCAACTTAACCTGTATAACAGGAGCCTCTGGGGCCTATGGAGGTCACACTTCTAGTACCTTTGTAGTAGGAAGGTAGCTTAGCACCCGTGGGTGCTGGTTGGTAGAGCCAACTAGCCACCTTTCCGAGTCACTCAGCATGGGGTGGTTGGGTGGAAGAAAGGGGGTCTTCACAGAGTGCAGGCCAAGAGGTCGGGGTTCCCCACCAATGGGTCCCCTGCCAATAGAACGCGTTTCCTGGGTGCAGTAACCCCATGCACGCTGGCAGCGGGTAACCAGAACTGTCAGCATACAAAGGCCAGAAATCCCACCCCCGGGGTCAGGTGGGTCTGTTCTAGCCACTTGGGGTCGGCCCCAACCCGGAAGTGGGGTACAGGCAAGCTGGAAGAGAGGGCACCCAGCCTGGGCACCGCCCTGGCCCCTGGATCTGTTGGGCCTTGCCGCCAGCTCAGATGGATGCAGCAGCCCTCCCCACCACACCCCCAAAGGCCAAACAAAACATAGTAAATATTTAATCCGGGCCTGGGAGCCAAAGAGGCCGCCCTGCCCCCTCAGCGTCTGGCTGCCCTGGCAGCACTTGCCTGTCATGAGTACTCAGGGGCAGGGATCGCTGGTGACCAGGGTTGGTGGGATGGGTGTCCTCTTGCTGTCCCCACCCTTGAGCCCCCCAGCCGCAGTGCCCTCAGGTACCGGCACCCCAGGTTTTCTGAGAAAGCTTTCCAGGAGTGGGCTTCCCCAAACTGGTCTCAGAGGTCCTGTGTCAGCTTGGGGAGGCGGAGGGGCAGCTCTCAGGAAGAGGACAGTGAGCCGAGGAGTCGTCCCCGCATTCTGAGTCTCTGTGGGACAAGACCCCTAAGCCTGCTGGGCCAAAGCCAGGGAGAGGCCTTCGTGGGGCGAGGGCAGCCCGGAGTCAGAGGTGGAAGGCTGGACAGTTTTGGTTTTTGTTTACTTTTTTGGGTTACACCCTGGCCGCGCTCAGGGGTTACTCCAGGCTCTGCACTCAGCAATTACTCCTGGTGGTGCTCAGGGGATCCTGTGGGATGCCGGGATCCGGGGATCGAACCCGGGTCAGCTGCGTGCAAAGCAAATGCCCTCCCTGCTGTACTGTTGCTCTGTCCCCAGCTGGACAGTTCTGTCATGCTGTATTCCAGCCTCGTGAGCATTGCCCGGGGGCGCCTTGCAGCCTGCTCATTCATACATGCAGCAGCTCTTACTGGGTCCCAGTCGCAGGGTACCAGCAAGGAGACAAGTCGGAGCCTGTGGGGAAATTGCCTTCTAAAGGAGGAAACAGTTAACAAATAAACACATACAGTCATCTCAGAGAGGGGCTGAGATTTGTGTAGCACCAGACACAATGTGATATTGAGGTGCCTGGAGGGAAGAGCACACACCAGGCACCAAGGGTGGTCAGAGAGCTGAGTCGGGACCAGGGGTGAGGCAAGAGCCCAGAGACAGGGAGGGGGTTTGTGGTGTAAGACTCAGCTCGGAGGGTGGGTGGAGGGGTGGGCAGTGGCTGATCCCGTGGGGCTTTGCAGGCTGTGGGAGGAGTCCGGTTTTGTTCTAAGTGCAGGGCAAAGGCATTAGGGGTTTTAAGCAATGGACTGGCATGATCTGATTTACATTTTTAAAAGCTCTGTTGGCTGCAGTGAGGAGAAAGGAGGGTTGGGAGCTAAGGGTGGAGGGAGGATGTCCCGGTCGGGTGGGGGTGGGTGAGGACGTTTGGTGGAGGGAAGGGACGCTGGTGCCCCGCCCGAGTGGCACAGCTGGCCAGTGGCTGCCAGGAGGGCTGGCTCTGCTGCTTCTGGGTCCCCTCATGAGGGCCTGGGCTGAGTCGCCCCATCCTTCGTCCCCAGCCGGACTCCACAGTGGGCAGTCCAGGAAGTTTTTTAGGAGCATTAGAGAATGTTGACATGTTTTTTTGAAACAATTTCAGATCTGATATCTCTGCCAGATTGAGTTCGTAACCAGCTTTATTGTTTAAGCCTGCTGGGATTTCATCAAAGGCCTCTGCTGTTTACCCAGAACCATTTCATTGGAGAAAACAGCAAACAGACCTGCATTTCTATCTGATTTCACTTTTTTCCCTTTTCTCATGAATTTAAGTGCTTGTGAAAAGCAAGGCTGATAAGGCAAAACGGTGGCGAGCCTCACACTCGGAGCAGAGGGCCAGAAGGAGCTCAGCGAGGCTTGTTAACAGAGTCCAGTAAACGGAGAGCTGGCTGACCGCCCTGAAAGGCCATGGAAGCTGGGGAAGGTGGGGATTGCAGCTGACCATCCTCATATTGGCCCTGATTGCTAGGCTATATCTTGGTGTCTTTTTTTTTTTTTTTTTTTTTTGCTTTTTGGGTCACACCCAGCGATGCTCAGGGGTTACTTCTGGCTCTGCACTCAGGAATTACTCCTGGCAGTGCTGGGGAACCATATGGGATGCCGGGGATTGAACCTGGGTTGGCTGCATGCAAGGCAAACGCCCTACCGCTGGACTATTGCTCCGGCCCCATATCTTGGTGTCTCTTGTCTTTCTGCAGCTCCCAGACTATTTCAGACTCGGGCAACAAACATCAGCCTCTTACTTGCTAGGCTAGTGGTGAGCCAAGCTCAGAGATGGTAACACAGACCCAAACTTTCCTGGGGAAGGACAAGTGAGGAAGTGGGGCATGTCCAGTGCCAGGAAAATCGGGCTTCCTCGTCTGCAGAGACAGGGCAGGGCCCAGGAACTCCCCTTCTCTCCCCTGGACACCCCACCTTGGGCTTAGCCCTGCAGTCTCATAGGATGGGTGCCTTGACCCAACATGGGTCAGACCTGTGGGAGAATCACTGCCTCTGCAACCTGTCTGGGAAGGTGCTCAGAGAAATTTGGGTTCATGTGCCTTGTTCAGACACTTGAGCGACAGCTAGTTAAGTACACAGGTTGCTTGGCACCCGGGCCATCTTTTACCAGTTGTACATTAGACCCACTTAGAAGGTCAATCGATTCGAGCCAATTAGCAAGAGGATAAGGACTTGTTTATCTTTAACCGACTGTAGGGAGTTGCAGGGAGGCTTCTAAGAAGCAGCAGCACCTTTTCAGGCACATAACCCTGCGCTCTCCCGAACTTCTCTCCACAGCTGGGCATCTGCCCTCTCTCTCTGGCAGGAGCCCAAGAGAGCCAGGAAGGGTCCAGGAATTGGGCCCCCAGAGTCCATTCTGGGCTCCTCCCACCCACCTTTCATAGATAGCAGGAGTCCAGGGGGCTGGAGCCTCCAGGGCACAGTCCAGGCCTCCTGTGAGGGGGACTTGCAGTGGGCTGCACCCAGGCCTGGGGATTCACCGACTCCTGGGGGCCTCCACAATGCATCTTTTTTTTCTTTCTTGGTTAACACCTGGCAATACTCAGGGGTCACTCCTGGCTCTGCACTCAGGAATTACTCCTGACGGTGCTGGGGGACCATAGAGGATGCTGGGGACTGAACCCAGGTTGGCGGCTGGGTGCAGGGCAAAGGCCCTCCCCGCTGTGCTATCAGCTCCCCCGCTGTTGCGTCTTTATAGCCCCCTCCCTGATCATCCTTCTCTCAGCCCTAGCAAAAAGTCTCATTCTCGTTGTTTTCCTTTTTCCTTGGGGGTGCTGAGGGCTTGCTCCTGACTCTGTGCTCACTCCTGGCAGACTTAGGAGACCATATGGGGTGCCAGGGATTGAACCTGGGTCAGCCGTGTGCAAGGCAAGTGTCCTGCCCACTGCTGCATCACTTTGGTCCCCAAAGTTTCTTCTTTTGCCAGAAGAGGAAACTGAGGCCGGGAGGTGGCTAGCATAGAGTCCCCTTTGTGCCATCCGAAAGTGATTCCAACTCCCAAGATTTGGTTTCACGTGCCAGGCCTGCCTGTGCTTGCTCTGAGACTAGGTAGAGTCAGGAGCTTCTTCCAGAATATCGGGGAAGGAGCTGAGTCAAGGCGAGGATGCAGTGGGCCCTTTGGTGTCTTCTAGTCTGAGATTCTCTTGGGCCTTGGAAGACCAGGTCTTTTTTTTTGGGGGAGGGTCACACCCAGCGATGGTCAGGGGCTATTCCTGGCCATGCACTCAGGATTTACTCCTGGCAGTGCTCAGGGGACCATATGGGATGCCAAGGATTGAACCTGGGTCAGGCCGCATGCAAGGCAAACGCCTTAACCACGGGACTATCGTTGCAGCCCCTGGAAGACCATGTCAATGGGCTGAAGAGGGTCTAGTAAAGTGGTGTGGTCCCAGAGAGACTGTTCTCTGTGTCTTGGGGTACCCCATCCCCTCCCCTGCCCCAGAACCTGGTCTCCTCTCTGAGAGTCACAGAACAGGCCTGGTCTACTCTCTGGCTCTGGCACATTTCCCTGTCACCCTCATACCCCTCGGAGACAGCAAAACCTGCTTTCTTCCAGGACCGGGCGGTGTGAGCCATGGAGCAGCAAGTTGGATTTTCTGGCAAAGAAATGGGGAATGGAAGCGTCCCCAAGTTTGGAGGGGTCAGTGGTGGGGTGTGTGGGGGTCCTGGGGAGGCCAGACTCTAATTCCAGTTCTGCTGTGCTGGCTCAAAATCATTGCCGCGTTCTTGGGAAATTGCTTCGGGCCTCACAGCATTTTCCTCTTAATAGCCTCTGTGGGGGCGAATCCTTGACCTCTGAGGGTGGGTTTGATTTTTGGAAAAGGCCAAAAGTAATTTGAAGCTCTGTGCTATAAGTAAAGGGGATGAGCCATTTGCAGACTGGTTTGTTTGTGGCTGGGAATTTTATTCATCTTAGGCTCAAAATCTGAGGGGACCCTGTGGGGTACAGAACCTTCCAATGGGGAGTGGGGATTGGTTCCTCGGCCGCAGGGCAGGAGAAGGGAATTGATATTTTATTGAGCTGTTGTTATGTGCCATACACTTTACATATATTATCTTAACTGCCTGAAATCATTTTTGGAATAAGGCCAGTCTATAAAAAAGACCATAAATAATTTATTTTCTTTCTTACTCCGCATAGAAATCCTGTTAGAACAAGCTCTCTGCCCATTTCATAGGTGAGGGAATTGGGCTCTAGAAAGTAAAATGACTTACCAGAGAGGCAAAGCTTTGGAAGTGTCAGCCTCAGGATTTGAACCTCGGTCTGGTGGACACCAAACTCCAGGCCATTTTCCTTTCTCTTTATTTTTCTGTGTGGCAACATTCAGTAGTGGGTGGGGGCTATTCCTGACAGTACTGGGGTGTCTCCTATGGGTGCTCAGGGACTATGTGGTGTTGGGCATGTATTTAGCCCATTGGAGCCCCAAGGTTAATTTTCTTTTCGGTTTTAGGGCGTTTGCCTTACACGCCAGCGCTGACCTCGGGTCCGATCCGGCATCCCACATGGTCCCCGCACCCCGCCTCCTGAGTGCAGAGCCAGGAGTAACCCCTGAGCATTCCGGTGTGACCCAAAAGCAAAAAAAAAAAAAAAAAAAAAATTTTTCCTTTCGGTTTTGTTTTGGGACCGCACCTGGCGTTCAGTGCTGGGGAGTAGCTCCTGGGGACCACGTGGTAGCAAGAATCAAACTGGACTTTCCACACGCAAAGCTCGTGCTCCGCCTTGGAGTCCTGCCCGAGGCCGGTTCTCTGAGGGGCGTGTGAGTTCTAATCTACCTACCCTATTTCCTTTGCCCCCCAATAACACACAAATTTAGTTTCATTATGTCATGGTGACATCATCCGGGCACATACTGCGCTTTAAAAAAGGAAAACAGGTCATCAAGGAGTCGTGCGGGTGAGATGCTGACTGTGAGCTCTGGTGGACATCGTCAGCGGGTGTCGGGGGATGTGTGGGTGACAATGCCATGAAGTATGGTGTTTATTAGGCACTGGCAAAGCCTCGGGAGTTCCAGATGCCAAGTGGTGATAAGTGGGAACTGCCTGTCTCAGCTCTCGGCTCCAAATGCTGAGCGGGTTCCCAGACTGAGCTTCAGACCCCACCGGTCTCCTGGACGCGGCAGTCAAGACAGAGCTACCTCTGAACGACGACCATATGGTGAATAAGGAGAATGGTTACTATTACCCCAGCCTCTGGCTAATGACCGGGACTGTTGCCCAGTGTAGTTGGGCAGCTGCAGGAACACCATGTGACAGCCCCGTGCTAAAGCTCACTGTTAAACTCGGATCTCTCTGCCTGCTTGTTTTGTTTTGTTGGTTTGGGGGCCACACCTCGCAGAGCTCAAGGCTTACTCCTGGCTCTGTGTTCGGGGCTCGCTCCTGGCAGTGCTCGGCAGAGCAGGTGGTGCCGGGGATTGAACCCGGATCTGCCACATGGAAGGCAAGCAAGGGCTTTACCTGCTGTACTAGCTCTCCGGCCCCTCTTGGGATACTCTCAGCCCCTGTCTCTGGAGCATGTCTGCAGTCTGAGCTCTCAGCTGAATTCCCAATCACACAGGTTGAATTCCCGAATCCAGAGGGACTCGCTCTCTCTCTGGGCAGTCTTGACCCTGGCTCTGATGTAGCTGCATGTCCGCAAGGGATCTGGGGTGGCTTTATGTGCAAGGCAGGAGGGCAGTTCGTGGCTCAGTACATGGTCCTCTCCTGGAGACACTTGTCCCTTACTGGGCTGGCTGGACACAGCCCTGTCACAGCTCTCTGAATAGGTCAGTGTCGCTTTGGTGAATTGCTCTCACGGTCCTTCCACCTGTGGGCAGAAGGCGCCTGTGCAGCACCCCCTAGAGCTTCTCTGCTCCGAGGAATGGGCGCTTTATATGCGCTGGCATGGCATGGATGCCAAGACATATTGCTCAGTGACAAAGCAGGGTAATATACTGTGCGACCATTTGTGTTTTAAAAAGGAAGATATACTTGGATGTGATAGAAATTTTCTGGAAAGGCACAAAAGAAACTGTTAACTGTGGGATGCTTCTGAAGAAAGAGACTGGAGACTGGAGGTCTGAAAGAGGAAAAGACATTTATTTTCATTTTAGACCTTAAAGTATTTTTTTCTTACTCTGTGCATGCATTCTGTTTTTGATTAAGAAGAAAGGGGGGGGGGGTTGCTGAGATGTAGATTGATGCATGGGGTTCTGAGTTTGTTTCCTGGTACCAGAAAAAAAAGTGAAAGAAAGTGAGTAGGGGAAGGTTTGGTTTTTATTTTGGGTCACAGCTGGCAGTGCTTAGGGCATACCCTGGCTCTGTGTTTAGGGATCACTCCTGGAGGTGCTCGGGGGCCCATATGGGGTGCCAGAAACAAGCTGGATTCAGCTGTCGATGAGGCAAGCCCTTTAGCCCTTTACTATTTTGAAAAAGCAAATCCCTAGGTGTTATCTGACTTTACCTGAAAACCAGCTACTTTTCCCCCTCTGCCTAGAGCCGGGTCCTACCCCTGACTCCCAGGCCATTAGTTCCTCTCCCTTAGCCCCATCCCATGCCTACCCCGCCCCAAGGCATCCATTACTGCCTCTTACAGGTACTTAAAACCTACCTTTTGCCTTCGAATACAAATAACTCTAATCTGGTGTGAAGGCTGAGCTTCATTGCACTTAGAGCACAGACAAAATCAGCTGGCATCGAGATGCTCGATAAATGTTTGCTGAATGGAATTGAATCTGCGACTCGGTTGGTTACACTGAGCAAGGGACTAATTGACCAAGGTCAGACTCCAAAGCTCACACAGGTTGGTTCTCTCTGAATCCAGGCATTCTCCCTGCCTGCAGTGAAGCACTTGCTCTGAGGTGGCTGCTTGTCACAAAGGAGCTGGCAGAGGAAGAGGGAGGGTGTGGGGCTTGGCGGCCCCTAGCTCAAGTCCTGGATTCACCGCTCAAAGCCAGAGCAGGAGGATAATGGGTGTGATAGGAAGGTCCAGTTTGGGGAAGAGTCTGACTCAGAAGTGACCCTTTAGTGGGCACCAACAGCTCCATAATTTAAAAATCAGTCAATCTGGGGGTGGGGGCAATAGTACAGTGGGGAGACCATTTGTCTTGTACACAGCTCACCAGGGTTCGATCCCCAGCATCCTGTATGGTCCCCGAGCACTGTCAGGAGTGATCCTTGAGTGTAGAGCCAGAAGTAAGCCCGGAGCACAACTGGTTAGGGCCTACAAGCAGAAACAAACAAATTGGCCAGTCTGATTTTGTTTCAAGAACTTATTCGCAGGAACTGGAGCATAGTCCAGCAGGTAGGGAGTTTGCTTTGCACGCGTCTGACCCGGGTTCGATCCCCGGCATCCCATATGGTCCCCTGAACACCACCAGGAGTAATTCCTGAGTGCAGAGCCAGGAGTAACCCCTGGGCATTGCCAGGTGTGACCCAAAAATAAAAAAAAACTTGGGGCCAGAGCAATAGCCCAGAGGGTAGGGCGTTTGCCTTGCACGTGGCCGGCCCATGCCGGCCTGGAGTTCGATCCCGGCATCCCATATGGTCCCCGGCACCGCCAGGAGTGATTCCTGAGTGCAGAGCCAGGAGAAAACCCCTGAGGCATTGCCGGGTGTGACCCATAAAAAGCAAAATAAATAAATAAATAAATAAATAAAAATTAAAAAAAAAAACTTATTATCAGAGATAGAGAAAGATGGAATTTGTGGCTCTGGGTCATAGTGAATTGTCTGTCCACTGTTGTATCCACTCATACTTTGGGAAGTTGTCATTTAACTTTTGCATTTTGGATGGAAAATTAAGGCATGATATAGTCAACTATCTCCATAGACTATAAGGTATTGATTTTTAATAATTCTATCATAGGGAACACATATTTCCATTTTGCTTTTTT
>JAJIBD010011243.1:0-24186 GCA_021461705.1 Cryptotis parvus
GAAAAGGACAGATATAGAATGACTGCATTCATTAATAGGATATAAATTGATACCAGTGTATTACTAAATGTGGAAACGGTAATGGCAGATTAAAACTCACCATTGAACATATACAAAGAGACTTAAGTGATAAACTCTAAATATCTGCAGGGCTAGCCACAATGTGTAAAACAAGAGTGAGAGACAGAGGCAGAGAGAGAGAGAGAGAGAGAGAGAGAGAGAAAGAGAGGAAACAGGACTACCTGCTGTTGAGGCAGCCTGGGGTGGGTGGGGAGGGGGTGGGGTACATTGGTGGTGGAAATGGGGCACTGCTGGAGGGATGGGTGCTGGAATACTGTATTACCAAGAACCAATTGTGAACACCTTTGTAATTGTATGTCTCACGGTGGTATAATAAAAATTTTAAGAAAATAAATAAATAAAATATTCACCCCCAAAAAAAAAAAGCGGGAAAGGAGATGAACAGATGCTTCCTCAAAGAAGACATAAATAAGGCAACAGATACATGAAAATGTGTTCACTTACTATCAGTGAATTGCAAATAAAAACAATGAGCCATGATCTCATTCCAGTGAGAATTATCCACATCAAAAAGACTGAGTAACAGTCAATGTTAGCACAGATTCTTAAGGAATAAAATAAGAGCAAAATTCTGAGCAAAAATAAGATGTGATCCTTGTTTACTGTTGATGGGAGCACAGTCTGATTCAACCTTAAGGAAAATGGTGTAGATCCTCCACGGATAATTGACTTTTTATATGACTCGGCAATTCTCATGCTGGGCCACTATTTCAATAATACTTAAACATTAGCCCATAAGGACCAATACGCACCTGCATTCATCTCCGCATTATTCATAGCAGCCAAGGTCTGCAAATCATCCAAGTGCCCAACAATGGCGGACTTGATTCTGAAATTTCAGAACAGTGAAATACTACTGAGTTATAAAAAAAAGACAAAATCATGCAGTTCACTGTAGTTGGATGGAGTTTGGAGGATACCATGAGAAGTGAAGTGAGTACAAAAAAATGTCACTTACTAGATGAGCTCTCTTAGTGTGGAATATAGATAAGCAAAGCAACAAGACTCTAAATATACAAAAACCATCCCCAATGGAAATGAACTCTAAGATAGTGTTGAACATCAACTGGTGTCATCAAAAAGAGGGAAGGAAAAAGAAACCTTGGAACAGAAGTAGAGGAATACTGACTTTTTTTTAAGTGTGGGGTATTGAGTGGGGAATCACCCTTGGAGCCAGGGCTTACTATTATCTCTGCTCTCAGAACTCACTCCTGGCAGGACTTGAGGGACCATATGGAGTGCCTGAGATAGGAGCCAAGTAGGTCACAAGTAAGGTAAGCCAATGCCATACCAGCTATACTGTCCCTCTGTCCCTGAGGATTACTGACCTTCTGGAGGTGGGGATGGAAAAGCTATGTGACAAGTATAATAGCAAGAGAAATTGTTGTTAACCACAGAAAAGCAAATGTTTTAATAATTTAATTGAGGGATCAAACCAGTAGAACACTGGGTAGGACAGTTTCTTTTGCACATTACCAACCAGGCTTGTTCCTCCTGGTGTTCTATATGGTGCTATAAGACCATCCAGGTGTGACTCTGAGCACAGACAGGAGCAATCTCTGAGCACTGCAGGATGTGCACTCCTCAAAAAAAAAAAAATATATATATATAACTGAAAATCTAAAACTGTCCTTTAGATAGTTTCTGCCTATTGTAAACCTAGCTAGCTGTCACTGATAATTAAAATGTCAGTATAATTGTCCAAAATGTTACCAGAATTTATGGGTGCTGGATGAAAGAACAATCCAAGTGACTGCCAAAAAAAGTTGTATAGGTGGATAAGCCTTCAAGGAAAGGAAAACAACAAAAGTTAGGAGAAAATAAACAATCCTGAGGAAGGAAAACTGAGATAGAAGCAATCCATATGTAAGAGGCAGAGCAAACTATTGAAATGTGTGTGGTGTGAATATAGAATGATGTGTCACAGGAACCTATAGCCTGCCGTTATTTTACTTTAGTGAATTTGGATGTACTACAGATGAGGAAGAGAGTGGTTATATCATCTCACTGCATCTATTCTCCTTCCTTGAAGTTCTTCTTAATTATGCCAACTGTATCTCATCAGAGCCCAACTATAATCCTGCCCCTCCTTGGCTGAATAAGTCCTTCATGCATATAGAGTAAAATGGCAATTTTCCTCCTTGACTTCAAAATTCTTCTCAAATTAGCCATTATGGGTCCCTTCACTAATCTCCAACCATTGCCAATGGTTATGGTGAGAGAATTCCTGAGCCAAATAAGAGGGTTTTTTCCTGTGAATGTCCTGTGCTTTCTTTCTAATACTACCAAAACTCTTCATAAGAGCAACGCATGGGGAATAAGAGACTGCCCTTTCAGTTACTAATTTTTAGTCAAAATGTCTTTGAGAAAGCCTTTACATGACCCCAGGCAGTGAGGCATCTGAATGGAAATGTAATGCGTTAGAATCATAAGCTGGTCCTTAGTCACTCTCTGCTTCATTTAAAACATCCTTCTCAAATATTCCAGCTTACTTTCCAGTCTCCGTTGCTTTAAAAATAACAGATAGCATCTTTTTACATAGGCTGCATTTATTTTGTCCTGTATTCTTCTGATAGTTCCCCTGAGATGTCTTGAATATTTTTATTAAGACCTTCCAGACCTTCTTACAACTTGTAATAAGGGTATATTTACATCACACTCCCACTGAACAAATCAGTACAACATAAGTCAATTATTCCAAAAAACTTTCTCAGAGTCTGGCTCCTTGGCTAAATACCATGTGTATCACAGTTTTTAAAAAACACATACCACTTCTCAATTGAATAGGGTGGCTCCATCTGTGTGCTTCTATTCAACTATTGTACAGTGTGCGAACACATATTTATGAATCATTTGTCCAACAGACCTTATTGGATCCTTAACACCTGCTGTGTAAAACATATCTTCAGACACATGACGAAAATATTTCAACTCATGTGAAAGCAAAACAAAGCAGTGTTTTTTAAGTTTGACAGAGCAAAAAGATTAATTTAGTTAAATTTACTCCAAAGCCAAACTTGAAAAAATGGAAATGCCACTTTCAAAGGCTGACAGTGAAGAGACCCAAAGAAGACTGGGTGTGACTCCTTGAGTTACTGGCTGGCCGAGGGAACACAATAGGCTGCTGTATTCCAAATCACTAATTCAGGAGTTGACCTCTGCCAGCAAGTGCTTTTTTCTGTTATTTAATTCACTGCTTATTTTTGGATATTTAAGAAAGCCTTCTCCCATGTGTCTGAAGTCCTTCGGCACCCACACCCCCCCCTAGCCTGAAGTCTGGGAATATACACAAAGGGAAGCCTGGAGGCTGGACCCTGCAGAACTCACTGCCTGTCAAGCCTCACCATCCAGGAGCCAACCAGTTGGAGGACAGGTTTAGCTAACCTGGGAGTTTTGTTGTTTTGCCCACTCCCAGTATAATCTACTTAAGTCAAGGTTCATTCTAATGAGACTTCTCTTCTATGTAAACACTGCTAGAGGGTGTGGCAGTCACAGAAGTCACCTTGACTGAATAACTTCTGACTTGTACATCTACTAAGACTGCTATGTTTTCTAGATTGGGCATAGCTCCTCTTTATACCCACTGCACCCAGAGTGGGACAGTTAGAATTCACCAGGAGACTACCACCCTGGCTACGCTGAGACTATAGGAAGACTATAGGAAGGATCATACTAGTTTGTTCTAAGCAGGCGAGTGTGACCCTTTCAGTACATGAGAACAAGATATTCAGAATCACCCTGGTGCAGATAATAAATAAGAAGGACCTTGTGGGTACCATCTAGATTACATGAAGTTCATGAAATTAAGATGTATTACTTTAGCCCTCTCTCTCTCTCAGTGTTTTTACATTAAGAGATAATCTCGGAATTAGTCCTTGGTTTATAACCTTTGTTTATACCTGCAATGGGGTGTGACACTGCTCTTCTACACTCTGTTTAGGGTTCTTTGTTGACATGACCCTCCGGTTGGATTACTTTGGTGTATATAAGGGGACTGACTTGAGGCCCCTTCACTTTGGGCCTTTTGGCTTTTGGCTTTTGGCTCCTCAGCTTTCGGCTTTTGGCTCCTGTGGTTTTTGGCCCCTCGGCCTTTTGCTTTTGGCTTTTGGCTTTTTGGCCTTTTGTTCCTTCTTCTGGGTAGGACTCATCTGGGGTGAGATCCTTTCTCTTTGGTGGGAGACTTAGGCTCTTTTGTATGGTCTAAATTCGGACCAAAACTAAAGTTTTTTTCATTATATTGGAGTGCTTTGGAAGAACTTTTGTACTATTAAAAATCCTTTTTGGAATTGTGCCGGACTCGTGAGTTTTCATCCGATCGCCCGGTGTCCTCAGAGGTAGAAGAGAACTTCTGTCCTGACACTGTCGGGGACCCCCGTGGCGTTCCCGACACAACCCAACAGTCTAACATCACACACTCAAGTATGTCTGAATCTGCAGGAGCCCTACTCTCCCTAGCGTGAAGTCCCAGAACCCACACAAAGTGAAGCCTGGTGCAGGACCATGGAGCATTTCAATACTGGTGCCACATCTTATATTGTCCCTCTGAAATCCAATCCAAACTCTCATGGATGTTAGTGCATCTGTGTGAAGAACTTACTTTATCAACCTCCTATATTAGAGGTACCAGTGAACCAAGGCCTCATATTTCTTCACCTTTCTATAACTCACTGTAAACATACAAAGACATCCTAACTGTGGTGACTAACCAAACCACAATATTGCAAAGGCCGCAATAGTAAAGCAAAAGAGAAACCAAGCAGCTTAGTGAGTGAAGTTGCTGGCGCAGATGACCCAAGTAGTCATAATGAGCTATACAAGCTCTCAGATAAGGAACTTAGAATGGAAATGGATGCATAAGGAGTTCAAAGAAGAAGTAAAACATACTGCCAATTAAATACAGGATAATATAAGAGCAGAAATGAAGAAAGCATGAGTGAAAATATAAGCAGAAATGATATCTAAAAAATTCGGTAGGCAAAATGAAGAAAATCATTGGAAGGAAACAACAGCAAAGTAACAACTGCTAAGAACAGAATTAATGAGCTCCAGTGAGGTGCAGAGACTTTCCAGACAGTAGCATAAGATGGAAAAGAGCCTCAAAATAAACCAGCAAATAACAGGAGAGCATCAGGATGAAGTCAAAAGGAATAACATAAGGATCACTGGGGTCCCAGAGAGGCAGGAAGAAAACCCTGATGAAATGGTCAAGACCATCATTGATGAGAAGTTCCCAGAGCTGAAGAGTTCATACATCCAAATCGAGGAGGCCCCAAGGGTATCATTTAAAAGAAATCCAAAGAAAAATATAAAAGATTAATATACACAAATGAAAACCACAGACAGGGATAGAGTGTGAAAAGCAGGAAGATCAAAGAAGGAAATTTAAAATAAAAAAGGAACATCCTAAGATTCACAGCAGACATATCAGACAAAATCCCTCTGGGACCCAAGACTGTGATAGGACATAATAAAAAAAACCTCAATGAAATGAACGCTTCTCCAAAAATAATTTACCTAAACTGTCATTCAGATTTGAAGGAAAAACACACAACTTCACAAATAAATAGCAACTCAAAACTTTACAGACCCAAAACCAATGTTACAAGAAGTAATTGGGCTACTTTAAAATAAGACAAACCCCTAAAATACACAAAATTACTGCAGAGAGATGGCAGAAAGTCACATAACAATAATCTCTCTCAATATCAATGAACTAAATATACCATTAAGAGACACCAAGTGGCAGAACTAATTATAAAACTGAACCCAACACTATGCTGCATGCAAGAAACACATCTGAACAGGCAAAGCAAACAGTCTCAAAATCAAAGACCAGAAAGAAATCACACAAGCAAAAACCCTCTCAAAAAAAAAAATGTAAGTTTGGCCATACTAGTAACTCACCATGTCAATTGCAGGGGAAGAATGTTATAAAAGATAGTGAAGGTCATTTCTTAATGATTAAGGGGATCTGTACATCAGAATAATTCTCAATCCTAAAGGTGTACACACCTAATGAGGGCAGCAAAACACAAAACAACTAATAGATTTGAGGAAAGATATTGATAGCAACATGATATTAGTTGAGGATTTCAATACTGCTTTGTAACCTCTCAACAGCGCAACCAAACAAAGAACAGCAAGGAAATACTTTATTTAAGGTAAGAAATGGAATAGATGGGTATTATGTGTATACATGAATATATGAATTTTATTCATATATATATGAAATTCATTTATATGAAATTCATTTATATGAAAATTCATATATATGATTTTCCTCCTCCAAAAGCAAAATACACATTCTTCTCCACAGCATATGGGACATTCTTCAAGATAAACCACATGCTAGACCACAAATCATATCTCCATAAAATTAAGAGTAAAGAAATTGTTACTGGCAGTGGAAAAGCATTCACACTGCCCGCCTGTCCTTTGCCAACTATAAGACCAAGATGACTGCCCTCCGACGCCCTGATGGATCTATCACATATTCCAGAAAGGCATTGGAGAAGATTATCCATGACTTCTACTCAAATCTCTTTGATAGCCACATCCACCTGCCCACATACAAAATTCCACAGGATGGATATGTCATTCCCAAAGCTTCTCCCTTCTGAAATCCAACATGCCATCTCCTCGGTAAAGAAGGGAACAGCACCAGGCCCAGACAAAAGTCAGACCCGAACACCTGAAGAATCTGCCATCGGTACTCATCAATACACTAGCTCGGCTCTTCACACGCTACCTGTCCGAATGCAAGGTGCCCTCCCAATGGAAAACCAGCAGGACAGTTCTACTGTTCAAGAAGGGAGACATTCACGACATCGGGCAACTATCGCCCGATCTGCCTGTTGTCCGTCATCTACAAGCTGTTTACACGAGTCATCCTGAACAGGATTACCAGAACACTAGATGAAGGACAACCATGCGAGCAAGCAGGCTTCCGGAAAGGATTCAGCACAATCGACCATATCCACACTGTAACCAAGCTCATCGAGGTTTGTAGGGAGTACAAGATGCCGCTCTGTCTCACGTTCATTGATTTACAGAAAGCCTTTGATTCTATGGAGACTGAAGCAGTCATCGAAGCCCTAGCCAAACAGGGTGTTCAAACCCAATACATCAAGGTCCTTCATGAGCTGTATTACGGATTCACCACCAGGATCTCACCATTCTACAAAGAAGTGATCATTAATGTGAAAAGAGGGGTTCGACAGGGTGATACCATTTCACCAAAACTCTTCAGCGCCACCCCTCGAGAACATCATGCGACAATTAGAATGGGAAGGAATGGGAGTGAATATAGATGGTCGGCAACTACACCACCTCCGATTCGCTGATGACATCGTTCTAATAACACCAAATATTAGCCAAGCGGCACAAATGCTGGCTCACTTAGACCGAGAATGTGGAAAGATAGGTCTACAGCTGAATCTAAAGAAAACAATGTTCATGAAGAATGAACTAGCTCCAGAGGCCCCATTCACTCTCAATGGAACAAAAATCTCTGAATACAACAGTTATGTGTACCTAGGTCGAGAAATCAACATGATGAACGACCTAAAACCTGAGTTGCGCAGGAGGAAGAGAGCGGCATGGAATGCCTTCAAAGGCATCGAAGAAATAGCTAAAAGGACAAAGAACCTCTGGCCCCCGGGCACATCTCTTTGACTCCACCGTTCTCCCTGCATTAACATACGCCTCAGAGATCTGGGCCCTACGAAAGCAGGATGAGAATGCTATTCGGGTCTCCCAGAGAGGAATCGAAAGAGCTATGCTTGGAATATCACGCCTCACTCCACTCAAGTGAGAGAAGGAATCGGAGTTCTATCCTCCGTCGCTATTCCAGAATCAGGGATGCTGTCTCATTTGCCAAGGCATCGAGAATCAGATGGGCTGGACATGTAATGCGATTTGGAGATGTCCGCTGGACTAGAGCCATTACCAACTGGATCCCACGGGATGTCAAAAGATCACGTGGCTGCCCACCTACAAGATGGTCAGACTTCCTTCTAAAGACCCTGAAGGAACGGTTTGAGGCTCTTCATATTCCTGAATCAACCAGATGCCATTGGGCTACATTGGCACGTGATAGGGTCCAATGGAAATATTACTGGCGCCCGCTCGAGCAAATCGATGAATAACAGGATTCAAGTGATCAAGTGATCAAAGAAATTGTATAAACTATTTTTTCAGACCACAATGCACTAAAACTATGAAGTGAATCCCCCACAAAAAATGAAGAATCAAATCAAACACCGGGAAATTAAACAGCTTTCATTTAACGACCGGTGGGTTATAGAGAAAATCAAAGAAGAAATAGAAAGGTTCCTGGAAATGAATGCAAATGAGGACAGGAACTACAAAAAGTGTGGGACACAGTAAAAGCAGTGTTAAGCAGAATGCTTATAGATTTGCAAGCATTCATCAGGGAAGGGAAAATGTCCCACATAAATAACTCAATCTCACAGTTTATGATCATGGAAAATTATGGAAAATGACCAAAATAAAGGATCTAAAACCAGGAAGGTTGGAGTAAATAATAAAACTTAGGGCAGAAATCAATGAACTACAAAAAAAAAATTCAAAATACTAATGAAACCAATAGTTCTTTGAAAAATTTAACAAGATGGATAAATCACTAGCAAAACTCATGAAGAAACAGAGAGTGAGCCCTAATAATCTGAATCAGAAATTAAAAGGGGACATCACATTGGATAGTACAGAAATTCAAAATATCATGAGAGATTACTTTAAATATAAGTATGCCATGGAACAAGAGAATCTCTAAGAAATGGATAAATTCCTGGATTTTATAGCCTCCCAAGGCTGATACAAGAAAAATTGGCATACCTGAACAAATCTATCACCATTAAGTAAATTTAAATGGTTATGAAAAGTCTTCCCAAAACCAATAGCACTGGCCCAGATAGACTCACTAGTGAATTCTTTCAGTACTGCCAGTACTTTTCCATCTTTTCCAGGATTTTTGAAGAAACAGCAACACCCCCAAACAGTTTTTGTAAGACATATACCACCGTAATACCTAAAACAGAAAGACACATCACAAAAAAACGAAAATTACAAACTGATATCCCCTATGAGACACTCAGACATGGGGCAGAGCTGCTGCTTGCTCTCCCTGTGCCCAGCCACTCATGAGGTGCGCGGGAGGCATGGCGGGTTCTAGCCCTGGCCTGTCACCCCAGCAGAGCCTCACAACAAGCCAGGCGACCCCTCTACTCCATGGGGGGCCACCATTTTCTACATCGGACTTTCCTCTAGTCACAACTCCCCCAGCAGACCAGACTATCACAGCCCTGATCATCTCCCCACACCCTGCAGCAGTTTTTTTTTTTTTTTAATCCGGCCCAGGTATGCTGAACCAGAGTCTCTCAGACATGAGGCAGAGCTGCTGCTTGCTCTCCCTGTGCCCATCCGCTCATGAGGTGCCAGGGAGGCATGGCAGGTTCTAGCCCTGGCCTGCCACCCCAGCAGAGCCTCACAACAAGCCGGACGACCCCCTACTCCATGGGGGCCGCCATTTTCTACATCTGGACTTTCCTCTAGTCACAGCTCCACCCAGCGGAACTGACTATCACAGCCCGGCTCACGCTGCCACTAGCGGCAGCATGGTTCATCAATAAATGCTTTATTTAGAGGTGACTACAAGTGTATGCCACCCGCACAGCAAGCCTGGCAAGCTGCTAGTGTCGTATTTGATATGCCAAAGACCAGTAACATTTATATTGGGTCATTACCATGACCTAATATAATGGTTTGAGGCTCTTTATGTTTCTGCAGTAAGAGGATGCCTTTGTGTTCTACTAGCATGAGACAGGACATATGGAGATATTACTGGTGCCCGCTCTAGCAAATAGATGATTAATGGGAAGATAGTGATAGTGATCCCCTATGAACACAGCAGAGCCAGATGACCCCCTACTCCATCAGGTCACCATTTTCCACATCCAGACTTCCCTCTTGTCAGAACTCCACCCAGCAACAGCCTATCACAGCCCAGATCATTGACACCCCCCCTGCAGCAGTTTTTTTTCAATCCGGCCCAGGTATGCTGATCCAGAGACTTAGAGACATGGAGCAGAGCTGCTATTTGCTCTCCCTGTGCCCAGCCGCTCACGAGGCACCCAGGAGGGATGACGGGTTCTAGCTCTGGCCCGCCACCCCAGCAGAGCCGCACAACAAGCCAGATGACCCCCCCATTCCATTGGGCCGCCATTTTCCACATCCAGACTTCCTTCTTGTCAGAACTCCACCCAGCGATAGTCTATCACAGCCTGTCTTGTGCGGCCACTTGCAGCCACGCAGTTCATCTATAAATGATATACTTAGATCAAGGGCATGCCACCTGCAAGGCAAGCCTGGCAAGCTGCCCGTGTTGAATTTGATATGCCAAAAACAGTAACAATTATTTATATTAGTTCATTCCCATGACCTAATATAATAATTTGAGGCTCTTTATGTTCCTGGAGCGAGCAGATGCCCTTGGGCTCTACTAGCATGAGACAGGACATATGGAGATATTAGTGGTGCCTGCTCAAGCAAATAGATGATCAACAGGAGGATAGTGATAGTGATGAACACAGATGTAAACATTCTCAACAAAATACTAGCAAATAAAATCCAAAGACTTATCAAAAATATCATACACTATGACCCAGCAGGATTCATGCCAGGGTTGCAAGGATAGTTCAACAGTCACAAGTTAATTGATACACCATATCAATAAAAAATGATAAAAATCATATGGCCATATAATTAAATGCAGAGAATCATTTGACAAGATCCAGTATTCATTCATGATAAAAACTGAACAAAATGGGAGTTGAAGGAACCTTTCTCAATATAATCAAAGTCATCTATCACAAGCCCTCAGCAGGCATTATTTTTAATGGGGGAAAAAATAAAGGTTTTCCCCTAATTGAAGGGAAAAGGCAACATTTCCCACACTCACCACTTTTATTCTAAAGAGTACTTGAAATACTTGCCAAGAAGTTAAGCAAAAAAAAGATAACAAGGGCATCAAGATAGGAAAGGAAGTAGTCAAGGTTTCACTGTTTGCATATGACACTTGATTACTTGATCACTTGACATCCCGTTATTCATTGATTTGCTCAAGCGGGTGCCAATAACATTTCAATTTGACCCTATCACGTGCCAGTGTAGCCAATGGCATCTGGTTGCTTCAAGAATACAAAGAGCCTCAAACCATTCATTCAGGGTCTTGATAAAGAAGCCTGACCATCTTGTGGGTGGGTGACCACCTGATATTTTGATATCCCATGGGATCCAGTTGACAGAGAATCTACCAAAAAACTCCTAGAAGCAATAGAATTGTAATGTGAAGTGGCAAGTTATAAAATCAATACCTGGAAGTCCATGGTTTTCCAATATACAAATAATGAAAGAGAAGAGATTCATAAAAGAATCCCATTCACAATTGCGCCTCAGAAAATCAAGTACCTTAAAATCGGTTTAACTACAGAGGCCCGATACAAAGAAAACTATAAAACACCACTCCAAGTATTGAAAGGGGACATGATAAAATGGAAAGACATCCCCTTGTCCATGGATTGGGGGATCGATATTGTCAAATGGCAATACTCCCAAAGCATTATAAAGATCATATGCAGTCCCTAAAAGGACACCCATGACATTTTTCAAGAAATATATCAAACATTCCTGATATTTATATGGAAAAACAGTCACAAATAGCTAAAGCAATCCCTTACACCATATGGTTCCCCAAGCACCATCTGGAGTAATTCCTGAGCAAAGAGCCAGGAGTAACTATGGACCATTGCCGGGTGTGACCCCCAAAAAGGGAAAATAAATACACAAATACCTAAATGGATGAATGAATAAATAAATAATAGATAGATAGATAGATAGATAGATAGATAGGTAGGTAGGTAGGTAGGTAGGTAGATAGATAGATAGATAGATAGATAGATAGATAGATAGATAGATAGATAGATAGATAGATAGATAGATAGATAGATAGATAGATAGATAGATAGATAGATAGATAGATAGATAGATAGATAGATAGATAGATAGATAGATAGATAGATAGATAGATAGATAGATAGATAGATAGATAGATAGATAGATAGATAGATAGATAGATAGATAGATAGATAGATTTGAATAAAGCAAGTCTTAGGGAAAGGAAGATGGGAAGCATCACCTTCCCCAAATCCAAACTGTTGGGTCATGTCCTAATTGGCTCTGGGACTGTTCTGCTCAAGTCATTTACATGCCTTTGGCCCAAAGCTTGGTGAGAAAAGAGATCTCTCTTTTTATATAACACTGATAGAGGGTGTGGCAAATACAATCCCATTAGTTTGGTTCAGTTAATAACTCCTGGAATCTCATCATGATTTTTACTATGGGCTCTAAGAATATATAAGTTGATACTATTTCCTCATACCCTCCCCCACCCAGTCCTCTTTGTGGGACTGGACATTATCAGGAGGAAGCCATCCTGGCTATGAGCTGGGACATTTTCAGAATTAGCTCTGCAAAGATTAAAGGAGAGGTCATGTTAGCCCATTCAAAAGTGGGGCTGTAAGTTCATCTCAGTAAACAAAGAATGGAGCACTTGAAATTATCTTCGAGTAGAAGAGACCGGAAAAAAGGATCTTGTGGGGAAGGAGATATTCATACAGCATGGGGAATATAGCCTGAAATTATGTGAAATGGATATCAGGTATAATTCTCTTTTATAGGCACTACTTTAGGTGTTTTGCAAAAGAGCTGATCTGAGAAGAAAGCAATATAGTTGACCTCCGACATTAGCATTTTTTTTAGACCTAGGAAAAAGGAGTGTGGTATGTTGCAGTACTCCTCTAAGAGCCTCTGCATCTTCCCTGGATTGCCTCCTGCAAATCACTTCATAGATAAGGGTGTAGTCTAAATGTGTCAGTTTATCTGAGCATGTATTATGTACTAGATGGTATAAATATTCTCTCATGCTACCACAATCATCCTGGGACTAGCTAGATCCTACCAGCGTACTTGCCTGGCCACGTTGGATCTCTAAGCAATTAGACCAGCGAGAAATGCCGTTTGCCTCCAAGCAAGCAAGCATGGCTCCCTGATAACTCAAAGGCAACTAAAATACAAAACTTCCTTGAGGTAGACCGAGACTCTTGTGAAGGTTTGGAGAAATATTTAACTGGCATTAGTATTAGTCTTTGGTACAGAGACATGCCATCTCAGAAACCCCTTCTCTACCCTATAAAAGGCATTTCCAGGCAGATCTTGGCTCAAAACATTAGCATATAATAGGGCCTAGGTGAGGTGCTGGGAAAAATTACCTAAGGGCATTTGACCCTTCCTGCTTCCCCCATAATAGTGGGAGATCTGAGATGCAAAGGTATAAAACCAGCCTGCTCTCTCTCTCTCTCTCTCTCTCTCTCTCTCTCTCTCTCTCTCTCTCTCTCTCTCTCTCTCTCTCTCTCTGTTTTTTGGCTCTCTTTTTTGGGCTTGCACTCTTCTTGGGAGTCTTGTATTTTTCTCCTCTATACAGGGCCTTAGCATGTGGTGGCGGCCATCTTGGCCTACACGTGGCTGGGGTTCTAGTCGGGAATCCTAAGCACCGGGTTTTTCCTATTGCTGATTTGTATGCCTGAACACGTGATAAGTAAAGCCTTTTAAAACTGCATTGGATTCCTGAGTCTTCATCCATTCCCGCAGGCTTCAGAGGAAAAAGGGAACTTGCTTCCCGGCACTGTTGGGGACCCCAGCAGCGTCCCCGACAGTGGAGCGGTTTTATAGAAAACCTGGAGTTTTCCATAAAAGTGCTGGTTTTTATTTTTAAAAAGCCAGCCCCATGAAAGGCTTGCCAGCTTGCTTGCTTGCTCCACACTTTCTTGTTAGCTGCTTGCTTAGGACTTGCAATATTCTGCCTAATTGCACAAGGAGTGAGAGAAAATGGTGCTATTTGGGGAAGAGGTTCCACCAGGCAGGAGACATCCTGAACTGAGCATGTGTTCAGAAGTCTGGCCAGCAGCTCCAGATCTGGGAGAATCTCTTGTCTTGGATTGTGATAGCAGTGTTTTTAACTGTTGGTGATTAAGTAAAAGCCTTTTGGATTATTTGGGCTCTCATGGATTTTGTCCACTGATCTCCAGCCTCTGATATGACTAGAAAACTAGATCCCTGGTACTTTTGGGGTCCCATCCGTTGGTCCTTGACACAAACTATGTTACAAAGCATTATTAATTAAAACAGCATAGTATTGGACTAAAGATAGCCCCCAAACCAACGGAACAGATTCAAGTAATCTAACCCTGACACTCCATATACATATGACCATATAATTTTTGATAAAGGAGCAAACATATAAGTGGAACAGGAAAGTCTATTTAGCAATAGATTTTGAGATAACTGGACAGCTACATTCAAGAAAATGAACTCAGACCTCTCTATAAGACACAAAAAGTCAGATCAGAATTAATTAAAAATCTTAATATCAGACCTGAATCCATAAGGTAATTTAAGGAAAACGTAGGCAGAACCCTCAACCACTTTGAAGCTAAAAAGCATCTTCAAAGACGAAACACCAAGTGGAAACAACAATAAACAAATGGGATTACATTAAATTAAGAAGCTTCTAAACCTCAAAAGAAACAAAGATACAAAGACAACCGTCAGACTGAGAAAAAATATTTATCCACTACCCATCTGATAAGGAGTTAATATCCAATATATATAAAAGACTGGTAGAAATTTCCAAGAAAAAAATCCAACCCCATCAAAGAAATGGAGAGAAGAAAGAAACAGAAACTTCCTCAAAGAAAAAATACAAATGGCCAAAACACACATGAAAAGTTTTGTGCCAGTATTTCCTTGCTGATTTTCAGTCTTGTTGATGGTGACCAAGATACAAAACAGTCCACAAAGTGGGAAAGAATATTCACCCAAATGCCCATCTGATAAGGGTTTAATATTCATGATATATCAGGCACTGGTAGAAATTTACAAGAAGAAAACAGCCAACCCCATCAAAAAATGGGGAGAAGAGATGAACAGAATCTTTGAAAAGGAAGAAATTTGAATGGCCAAAAGACATATGAAAAAATTCTCATCATCATTAGTCATCAGAGAGATGCAAATCAAAACAACAATGAGATGTCATCTCACACCACAGAGACTGACACAAATCTGCAAGAGCAAGAACAAGTGCTGGCATGGGTGCTAAAACAACGTATGACTGAAACCTAATCATTAATAGTTTAGTAATTTCTTATATCTCACGATCTCATGATCTTCCCGTGATCATCTATTTGCTAGAGCGGGCACCAGTAATACCTCCATAGTCCTGTCTCATGCCAGTAGAGCCAGGCACGCTTGCTCCAGGAACATAAAGAGCCTCAAACCATTATATTAGGTCATGGGAATGACCTATGTAATTGTTACGGAATTTGGCATACAAATACAACACGGAAGCTGCCAGGCTTGCTGAGCGGGGGCAAACTCTTTTAAAACCTCAAATAAAGCATTTATTATGAATCGTGGCCTGCCAGGCGCGATGGGCTGGTCTGCTGGGTGGAGTTCTGGCGAGAGGAAGTCCACATGTGGAAAATGGCGGCGCCCGTGGAGTGGAGGTGGTGGTCTGGTTGTTGTGAGGCTCTGCCGAGGTGGTGGCCAGGGCTAGAACCCACCATGCCTCCCGACTGCCTCATGAACGGCTGTGCACAGGAGAGCAAGGAACAGCTCGCCCCATGTCTGAGAGACTCTGGACCAGCATACCTGGGCCTGATTGAAGAAAACGCGCTGCAGGGTGGTGTCGATGATCTGGGCTGTGATGGGCTGGTCTGCTGGGTGGAGTTCTGGCGAGAGGGAAGTCCACATGTGGAAAATGGCGGCGCCGTGGAGTGAGGGTGGTGGCGGCTTGTTGTGAGGCCTCCGAGGTGGTAAAAATTCTACTTCACGCAAGGGGAGAAAAGGCTGCAAAGTTTAAGAAGAGAACTCCCAGAATGACCACCAACTGGGAACTCTTTGGCACCATTTTGGCAATATGGGAAGATGCCAAAATTGGCGACATCGATGAAGAATACAACCACTGGTTCCAGCACCTCCATGATTGTGTGAAGAACACTGGAGAGAGAGAAAGCCACAAAAGGACACATATCTTCAAAAACTCTTGAGCTCATTTACCAAAGTGGCTATGCGTGAGCCTCAGACAACCAAATGCAAATGTCCAAGCTCTCAAAGCAGTGCAGAGAAGCCATAAAGGAAGACCTCAAAGAGAGAAGAGCAGAGACACTGGCTGATGCAGAAGAAGCCAACAAAGCATTCTCAATGCCTGCCTGTCCTTTGCCAACAATAAGTCCAAGATGATTGCCCTCTGACGTCCGATGTCCAAGGACAGTAGAAACAAGGGCCAGCAGGTTTGGTCCACGGTTGAAAGCCTGCTTCAACTGTTTTGAAAAAATAATGTTGGGATAGAAATGGGACCACTATGACAAAGATAATTGTAAATGATCTCTCTGTATAAGAATTGAATTCTGAAACAGGTAAAGGGACAAATATGATACACTTTCAATGTCTGTATCGCAAACCACAATCCCCAATGGTAGAGAGAGAGAAGGAGGGAGAAAGAAGAAAAGTGCCTGACATACATACAGGATGAGGTGCCTGACATACATAAGGGATAAGGTGCCTGACATTCATACGAGATGAGGTGAAGGAGTAGCAGGAGTGAAATGGGGCCACTGGGGGAAGGCAATGTACAATGGGTGGAGGGATGAGTGTTGGAGCACTGTATGACTGAGACTCGAAGATGAACAACCATCTAACTGTATTCCATGGTGATACAATTTAAAAATAGGAAAGATTTCACCTTCTTTTATTTTAATTGAATCACTGTGAGACCCACAGTTACAAAGTTGGTCATGATTGGTTTTCAGTCATACAATGTTCCAACACCTGTCTTTTCACCAGTGTACATTTCTCTCTACCAATGTCAAGTTTGCCTCCCACCATTCTCTCTGTCTCTCTCTCTTTCTCTCTCTCTCTCTCTCTCTCTCCTCTCTACTTCCCCTTTTGGACATTATGATTTGCCAAACAGGTTAAAGAGATCATCCATGTTTGTTCCTTTACCTACTTTCAGCACCCAATTTTTTTTTTGGGGGGTCACATCCGGCAATGCTCAGGGCTTTCTCCTGGCTCTGCACTCAGGAATCACTCCTGGCAGTGCTCGGGGGACCATATGGGATGCCGGGGTTCGAACCCAGGCCGGCACAGGCGGCCGCATGCAAGGCAAACACCCTACCCGCTGGGCTATCGCTCCGCCCCAGCACCCAATTCTTATCCAGAGTGATCATTTCCAACTATCACTGTCACAGTGGTTCCTTCTCCATCCAGCACTTGAAGCAAACTTCCAACCATGGACCAATTAGCCTTGTGCTCTAAACAAAGTCATTGCTCACTTACCAATTAGCAATTTATTCTGAAAGTGATGCAAATGTGTCTCATATTAGAGAGGAGGGCTGATATAACAATGATAAGTCATATTCTTATCATTGATAAGAATACTTATATCATTGATAAGACTACTTATCATATTGAATACTTATCATATTCAATGATAAGTACATATTCTTACAGTCATATTCTTATGGTGAGTAGAGGATTGATCCAAATAACATCTATCTACATGCCTGTCTGGTGACCAAGCTGTAGTTGTTTTAGTTTGTTCACAACTCTTGCTTTGCTCACTATAGCATTACCCACTCAGTACTGAAATACCTAATCATTTCTCAGACAGCTATCTGGCTGATTTGCTGATAGAGTACTAAACAACTGACCTGCCTGCTATTTTCCCCTGCATTTTCCTCTGCATTGATCAAATAATCCCGAATCACCGTGCAGCAGCCTTCTTTCTCACCTATTGACTCCTTGCTCATTTTCTTCTCAACAGACTCTATTTCATTTCCTCTTTATCTGACTTGGCCTGCTTTTCACTTTATCATAGGTAGCAAGTCAATTTTCAGTCACGGGTTATCAGTAAAGATTATCAGGGTGGACATCTGTCTTCCACACTGAGAAAAAATAGAAAAGAAAAAGTACTGTGTGACTAGATGTGTGGTGAAAACATCCACCCCTGAGTGTGTATACATGAGTGTGCTCACTCATTCCTATCCAAATCACTCAGTTGGAATTCTAGATACAGCTAAGTAATTTGCACTGTTAATACGTAGTTCCCAATTTAAAGTGTACAAAAAAAGAAAACAACATGGGAAAAGAATTAATGAGTTCTTCTGGCAGCAGACATTTTATCACAAAATAAACACATAGAAGAACAAAAAAGTTTAACTCTTTTTAAAGCCTATAATAATTGCACTCAATAAAAATTTTTTAAGTGTCTCTAGTGAAATGCCATACACATTTTAAGAAGCAAAAAATATTTAACTCAATCTGGTTATTAGAGATTTAAAGTAGTTTGATAGTTTAACAGCAGTGTAATAGTGCTTTAAACTAGTAATACGGTCTGATCCCTCTGATGTTTGAAATGGAAAGTGGAATAATTCTAATATTGTGATTGTGTGTCACACGTGACTACAGTTTCATACAATGATAGAAATCTTATTGAGAATTAAAGTGAATGATCATATTGCTACTTCCTTACTTGGACGTACAGGAAGACAAATTTAGGAAAGATATGAAAATATTTCAGAGTGAAATTCTCAAGTTTAAATAAAGGATGAAGCTCTTGTCTTGCACACAGTCAACCTGGGTTCCATCCCCAACACCACATATGGTTCACAGAGTAATGCCAAAAGTGTTCTCTGAGCACAGAGTCAAAACACACCTGAACATACCATGCATCGCCTAGACCAGAGAGAGAGAGACACAGAGACAGAGACAGAGACAGAGATAGAGACAGAGACAGAGACAGAGAGAGAAGAAAATGTAAAGTCTTTAGTGGGGGATATTTTCATCTCAGGAAATTGTTGCCCAAGGTGGTAGAGAGCAGCAACAATACGCATTTCAGTCACTGCAGCATGAGGAGACTATTGGCATCTAGTGGGTAGAGGCAAGGAATTCAGCAACTTATCTAACAATGCACCATCTCTCTCCCCTCCCAACAAGAAATGTGTCCAGTCCAATAAGTTAACTTAGTTATCACTAAGTTAATAGTTAGCACTATTAATGATATGTGCCTACAATATAAAGCAAAAAAGGGGAGAAAGAGAGAGGAAGGAAGGAAGGAAGGAAGGAAGGAAGGAAGGAAGGAGGAAGGAAGGAAGGAAGGAAGGAAGGAAGGAAGGAAGGAAGGAAGGAAGGAAAGGAAGGAAGGAAGGAAGGAAGGAAGGAAGGAAGGAAGGAAGGAAGGAAGGAGAAGGAAAGGAAGGAAGGAAGGAGGAAGGGAAGGGAGAAGGAGGGAAGGAAGGAGTGAGGAAATACAAAGTAAGGAAGGAGAAGGGGAGAAGGGAAAGGAAGGGAGGGAGGAAAGGAGAGAAGGGAGGAATGGAAGGATGTAGGAAGGAAGGAAGGAAGGAAGGAAGGAGGAAGGAAGGAAGGGGAAGGAAGGAAGGAAGGAGAGAAGGAAGGAAGGAAGGAAGGAAGGAAGGAAGAAAGGGAAGGAAGGAAGGAAGGAGGAAGGAGAGGAGGAGGGAGGAAGGAAGGGAGGGAGAAGGGAAGGAAGGGAGGAAGGGAAGGAAGGAAGGAGAGGAGGAAGGGAGGAAGGAAGGAAGGAAGGAAGGAAGGAAGGGAGGGAGGAAGGAAGGAAGGAATTACAAACTAGAAGCCCACCAAAATGTGTTCCTTGCAAAATGCAGGTAGGTTCTGAGATATCATTTGCTACTTAGTAAAGAAAACTATCTTTGAAGTTTAGAGTTTAAAGGGACAATAAGAATGTATCAAAGATATGCTTAACAAGCTGTTAGGAAAAATGATGTTATGAAATTTGCTTATAAATGGATGGACATGGAGAGGATCATGTTGAGTGAAATTAGCCAGAAGGAGAGACAGATATAGCATTATTGCATTTATTTGCATGACATAAATATATATATATATATACACATACATATATATATATACATACCAATGTCCAAGGTCAGGCGAAACGTGGATCACGAGGTCTTGTCAAAGGTAGAAATTGCCACAAACATGTGGGAGCAGAGGTTAGGTAAGGCAGAGAAGGGAACAGTGTGCCAAAAATTGTCGAAAGTCTATTACTACATAGAACTTAGCATTCACTCTGTCACTGTCTTCCCTGTTCATCATCGATTTGCTCGAACAGGCACCAGTAATATCTCCATATGTCCTGTCTCATGCAAGTAGAGCCCAAGGGCACCTTCTTGCTCCAAGAGCATAAAGAGCCTCAAACCATTCCATCAGCCATGGGAATGAGGTCTATAATTATTACTGGTATTTGACATATCAAATACGACACGGGTAGCTTGCCAGGATCTGCCGTGCAGGTAGCATATTCTTGAAGTCATCTCTAAATCCAGTATTTATCGATGAACCACACATAGAACTTAGCATTAAATATAAGCAAAAAAAACACACGATAACCTCTAAGTATATTTATTACAATCCACAATATGTAAGAGAAGGGAGAGAGAGAGAAAGAGAAAGAGAAAGAGAAAAAGAAAGAGAAAGAGGAAAGAGATGGAGAACCTGCCGCAGAGGCAGGCAAGGGGAGGGGGGGAGGGAATCGGGGACATTGGTGGTGGAAAATGGGCACTGGTGGAGGGATGGGTGTTGGAACACTTTATGGTAAAAATCCAAACATGAACATTTTTGTAATTGTTTAAAAAATAAAATAAATAAAAGGGATATGGGCTTAGCTATAAGCAGTGTATAATGTGTTGGTAAGGAGTCATATAATTAGAGCTCGCCTACATTGTGATGGGCATGTAAAATAATGTAGTGAAGTAGAGAGCAGTTTGATGTTTCCTATGTAGAAACTAACCATTCTATTTCTAGCTGTGTACATATGAATTAATTGAAATTAGGTGTTCACATCAAAATCAGTACATGAATATTTACAGAAACTGTATAGGCAAAAGGTAGAAATAATAAAATGCTATTAATATATAAATTGATCAAGAAAGTATAGTATTGTCATACGGGGAATATTATTCTGTTATTAAAAATATAAAGTCTTGATAACGCTTCAAGCTGGATGAAGGCTAAAAAATTTATACTAAATGAAATAAACCACTTTTTAGTCACAATAAAAATAGATATGCTTAACAGAGGCGTAAGGCCAGTGCAAAGGCAGATAACAGGCTTCCACTCAGTGGGCACATGGCTGGCTGGCAGTGATGGACTGGCATAACTCAGTGGCCAACTAGGGCAGGAGTCTCTGGGCATCATCTGAAGTAGTCAGTTTATTAAGATCAGAATGGTTAAGGGTGGACAGCAATGGTAGGAAGAACACTTCTAAGGTTGAACCAGAGAGAATACAGAGGCAACTGAGAACTCGCCTTGCATGTGGACAGGCAGAATTAATCCCTCAGCCCCAAATATGATTCTCCAGCCTCGCCAGGACTCATCCCTGAACATAAATCCAATAGTAACCACTTAGTGTGACCCGGAACTATATATATATATATGGTTTATAGTTTTATACATAAATATATATGAGAGGGTTTATATATACATATATATAAATCATGTATAACCATATACATATGTATATGTTTAATGGTATTATTAAGAAAAAATAGGGGTGATGATATATTTATGAAATGTTATTGTACAAAAATTAAGATACTCAGAATTTGAAAGTGAGTGATGTAGAGGAAAATAACCCACATCTTATATATATATATATATATATATATATATATATATATATATATATATACACACATTTTGCTGTTTGAAATCTATTACACTCCAGGGGAAAGTGTATATTTTTAAAAAAATTAATAACTTCCAAGCACTGTATCCAATAATTCATAGCAAGATCTTCAGTGAAACTATTTTGGAGATGGGTTAGACAGTGTCATGCTGCCCCTGGCTGTGTAACACAAAAGAAAATGAAAAAACGCCATGGCAAGGTCCCAGGCAGTTCAGAGAAATGCTAAAAGATCAAGAATCAGAGTAGAAACTATTTTAGGTGATGCCAATCCACTCCACCCCGCTGCTCTGCCACCACCTCCACAGTGAGGATGCCGGGACATCAAACTCGGCGTCACCGGGGTGCAGATGTTCTGCTGTCACCTCTAACACAAACTTTCTCACCCACATTTCCTGCCCATACCACGTGCAGCGTTTCTTTCTCCTTGGCCTCCTCTCTAAGTCTCAGGATGAAAGACAAAAATACCATTTGCTACCTAGTAAAAGAAATGTTCAGGGTGGCAGAGGAGAAGCTGTCCAGAATGATCTACCCTGGGTATCCAACACTGTACCAGGAGGTGATAGTCAAAACTTTCTCTCTCTCCTTGGTGACTGGTCCTGACTAACAAGGGACTCGCCTCACTCATGAACTATCTCTCCCATCACCATAATGCCACAACTCCTGGAATTCCATGCAGCTGCACCACCAACAATCACCACCATGGAGAGAACACAAGTTTCTGTGTCCTTTGCTTTTGAGTCATTAATTCCTGAGTATATATCTGATAGAGCCTCCTTCAGGTCAGGTGCACTTCAGGTCACATGTCTGTCCTATAGAATTTTATGCTCCTATAAATCTAAAGCTGGACTATCAAAACTCCAAAAGTGATGATATATCTAAACAATAAAATTCCATAAGCAATTAGAGGCTAGATGCGCTAAAAATGTAATAAATCCTTACACAGAAATGTACCTTTTGAAATATTCCTATTTTCAAAATGGGTAGAAACTACCATGGTTAGTTTCTACCCAAGTATCATCCCATAAAGTCAGATCAGAAAGTCCTAGTCTGCTTTTCTGGATTTCACAAAAAAATAAATTGGATAACGAGGAAGCACTGACATTAAGAATACTAAAAAGAACACAGGAAAAGTATGTCTGGGTGACTGTGTCAACTTGATAGTGGGTCTCTTAAGAGCAGAGTGCAGGGGACAGAACTCTCAGAGCAGTGATGAGAAAATTGTAAAGACCGGTTTATATTTGTGGAAATGATCTTTGCAACAGCCAGAGGCAATCTGCAATTGGCACCTTCGTGCTGGTCAGGAATATTAAATGCTGCCCAGAGGCTGCCTGAGATTGGACTTCTGACACACCCAAGGCAGGTAGTCCCGTCAGTCATCAATCTAGATGGTTTTATCCTCCTCTATCCACCAGCTTCTTTTATACTTTCTTAACACTTTTCTTCAATGAGAATAGAATGCAAAATTGAAGAAATAAACACCTGATTTTTTATCTGTTTATGTGAATAATTCAATAAGCAAATGGAAAGGGTCAAATATTACATATTACTGTGAATGGAGTTTTATCTTGGAAGTTTGGAGGAGAAATGTTTCTCAAGTTACAAACCTTGCCCATGGTAAGAAGAAAGATCTATTTACTATATGAAACTTTCATAAGTATATACATTAAAAGGCTCAACATTTAACTGCAGTTATCATTTTTATTCAAAGGTGGAATGGTCTCATTGAAACCCTAAGCTTATTTCCACTGATACAATTTGTGTTTTTAGAAACATCAATCCACTTCACTTGTATCACTTGTCTTCCTGTTGTTCAACGATTTGCTCCAGCAGGCACGAGAAACATCTCCATACGTCCTGTCATTTCTAGTGTAGCCCAAGGGCATCTGCTTGCTCCAGGAACACGAGAGCCTCAAACCATTCGTTCAAGTCATGGAAATGAGGTCTATAATTGTTACTGGTTTTTGGCATATGAAATACGACACTAGTAGCTTGCCAGGCTCTGCTGTGCAGGCAGGATACTCTCAGTAGTAGGCTCTCTGTTCATGCATTTACTGATGAACACAACAGGGAAAGACTGGCTTTTCTCTTGGGTGGAGCTCCAACGAGCTGTGGAGTCCGGATGCTGAAAATGGCTGTCCTCATGCTGCAGGGGTTCCTCTGCTTCTTGCAAGGCTCTATTGGGATGGCAGGCCAGGGCTAGAACCCTTCTTCCTTCCCGGATGCCCCATGATCAGCCGAGGACAGGA
>JAJIBD010011244.1:0-35151 GCA_021461705.1 Cryptotis parvus
ATCTATCTATCTATCTATCTATCTATCTATCTATCTATCTATCTATCTATCTATCTATCTATCTATCTATCTATCTATCTATCTATCTATCTATCTATCTATCTATCTATCTATCTATCTATCTATCTATCTATCTTGTGTACATGGGCTCAGAGATTGCTCCTGGCTTTGCATAGGGAGCAGATGGTGATGGGAATTGAACTGTGGTTCCAGATGCAAAGATGCACTTTCGAGCACAGCATCAAATTCCCAACTAAAAAAAATTAATGTTTTATACCTTTTCATGAGTAAAACTAAGAAGCAATGATGAAACCATGTCATATTTGATTATAGAATAAAGGGTTACATGGTATTTAAAAAGTTTGTCCCTAAGTTTCACTGGTTTGCACCAAATAGCATACTCAACACCATCTGATTAGCGTTTATGTCTGCTAGCATGCAAACTTTTAATGCTTTTAATAAAACATTATTATCAACACCCTGATGTTGGTTTATCATAGACCACATGCTCTTCAACTGTAGATAAGTAGACATCCAGAATTCTTTTAGCCAAAGATTACCTGTTTGGTCCTGGATTCCTGATGTTTGTCTACTGAAGATGTGCATGTTGATAAAATCATGATTGCCTCTTCATCTTGTGCTACCTCTAGTACTTGCCAGCTTTCAGTTTGGGCACTCATGTGCATCTAGATGAAGAGATCCAATGCACACTCTCATCAGATCCTTGAAGCTGTGAATCTTGATAATGGTTGAACACTACAACAGAGTAAGCCAATTGTTTCAACTTATCCCTATAAATATGCTTCCTATTATCCTCTAGTTTCCTCTCTGACACAGTATCCTATGGCCCTTGAAGTTCCTTGAACTGAGATGTTCCTCAGCCTGTGAACTTTTTTTCACCTCTAGGTTGAATTTCACCATGAAAGTTAGTATAAGGGCTGGGGAAGTAGTGCAGCAGTTAAGGATCTGTGTTGCATGTGGAGTACCTGGAGTTCTATTCTTGGCACCTGTGTGGTACCCTTAGTACCACCAGGAGTGATCCCTGAGTGTAGAACCAGGAGTAAGACCAGAGTATGACCGGGTGTGACCCAAAACAAATAAACAAACAAATAAATGACCAAAGTCAGTATGGAATGAGGAAATTGAAAGAGAGAATGTTTGGATATCAGTTCCATTGTTTCTTCTGTGCTGGAAAAATTAATAGTAGTTGAGTTATTTATTAAGTACATGGCTCTTGTTAGGTGAAATTCTCTACCAAGATTCTACTAACATGTTTTCTTCTTCCCATTACAAACAATGTGTGGTAATGACTTCCTGCTTTTGCACGTGATTAGGCATTAATCCATTGTTACTGATTTCTTAAACCCTGCCCATTTTTTTGTAAATTGTTCAATTTTATTTATCATTTTCAACCCTCATGGTCTGGGGATTCCTTTGTCTTTTTTGTGAGGCTCTATCAGGGTGGCGGGCCAGGGCTAGAACCCACCTTCCCTCCCAGATGCCTCATGATCAGCTGAGCACAGGGAGAGCTGGTCACACCTCTGCCCGTGTATCTGTCATTTTCAACATCTGGACTCCACAGCTTGTCAGAGCTCCACCCAAGAGAAAAGCTGATCTCAATCCCTGCTCATCAGAGTCCCACCCTACAGTGAAACCTGTTTCAAGCCCAGGTATGCTTGAGCCAGAGGCACAGATACACGGGACAAAGCTGCTACCAACTCTTCCTGTGCTCAGCTGATCATGAGGCTTCTGGCAGGGAAGGTGTGTTCTAGCCCTAGCTTGCATACCCATAGAGCCTCATAAGAAGCGAGAAGTACCCCCACACCATGAGGGCCACCATTTTCAACATCCGGACTCCACAGATCATTAGAGCTCCACCCAATTGAAAAGCACGTCTCTCCCCATTGCATGTGGATGCAATGTGGGCACGTGGTTCATCGGTAAATGCATGAACTGAGATCCTACTATTGAGATTATACCACCTGCACAGCAGAGCCTGGCTAGTTACCCGTGTCATATTTGATATGCCAGAAACCAGTAACAATTATAGACCTCATTACCATGACCTGAAAGAATGGTTTGAGGTTCTTTATGTTCCTAGAGTGGACAGATGCCTATCATTACACTAGCATGTGGCAGGACATATGGAGATGTTACTGGTGCCCACTCAAGCAAATAGATGAACATCAGGAAGACAAGTGATACAAGTAATCATTTCAATCACTTCCTGAATGCAAGTATTGGATTATGAGCAGTGCTTCTGGTAATTAATAATCATTAAGTTAATAAAATATTCCTTGAATGGAATTATTTAGTAAAGGCTTATGTTGAATAGCAAACTCAGAGTTGAGAAACAGATTAGCCCTTGAAATTTGTTTCTATACTTGTATATATATATATATATATATATAATAATTTGAAGTTTTAAAATTAGTTCTCTACCCATTTTAAATATCAATAAAATTTTAAAAGTTAAAATTTTAGCTCTTATTTGCTTTTTATTTTGAGGGGTATACTTGAAAGTATTAAAAACTGAATATGAAGAATGTTGGAAACAAAAACTAATTGTGAATTGAAGTAAACAAGTAACTGCAAGGTTGACATGAACAAATGCTTGTTCTTGATAAAAAGTAAATCTTTGTACAGGTTAAGAAGATGTCATTTTCTGATCGCTTAGTTTCACAACTGAAATCTTTGCCTCATTCTTGGGATTTTTATTTGAACTTTATTCAAATGAATTATGAATACATTGAAATACTTTCCTTTTGGCTATTATGTTTATATTGTTTATATTTGAAACATTTCTACATATGTTTGCTGCATTGTTTGTTAAGAAACATAAGAGATGTATCATTAGGATGTTAAAAGTAGGTATATTAGTCTGTAAAAGAAGAAATGAATGCATGCTTTTGAATATTTATATTTGTTGACAGATGCCACATGATGTGAACTTTTAGTCAAGATAAAGTCATTATTAAGAATCATCAAAACTTATGTAAAAAATGAAATCGAAGAAATAAATTGTTGGTTTGGACAATGTGTTTACTTTCATCTCTTTGAGGTAGCATTTTCTAATGCTTTGTTTGTGTCTCATTTCAATAGGATGTGTTCCTGAAGAATAATGATTATTTGACAAAGAAAATTCTGACCCTGTACACAATGATCTCGTACTACATTTTGGAGGTAATACTATTTGACGTTCTGTTTTTAAAATAAACATCATATTATTAAATACGAAATCACTTCCATATCCTGTGTTGTCCTGCTCCAGGCTGACAACAAAAAGGATAAATACAGTGCATACCAGGGTTCCTTTGGTAATACCATGAACATGACACATGTCATCCTATGATAAATTGGCTCTGTGTCTGTTCAATTTCAAATCCAAAGCTCTAGAGGGAGAAGTGTTAGGAAGCAGACATAATTCTGGCATACAGAGGCCTCAGATGCACAAAATTAGTGTGTATGGAACAGATAACAGGGAAAGAGATCCACAGTGAGAAGAAGTTTGCACAGGTTTGTGGACATCCTGGGGTTTAGGTAGTATTGGCAGATGTTAGGTGGGAAAAAAACATCTGGAAGCATGATAATGAGCATTCCCAGAATCTGAAATGACAACTGTATCCAGCACAAATGCTGTCTTGTCGCCCTATTTGCATACCAATTAAATTTTAAAATAAAGAAACAAATATTGGGTTACTGAATATGTTTGACAAATAATCTGTAGGGCTTACTCTATACAACTAGGTCAGGCATGTTGGCTGTTTGACAGATGTTGTATCTATGAAAGATTTAAGCAAAAACTATAACCAGATTGTTACCACCCACAGTTTTGTAAGTAGGAGTCTGAAATGGGTTATAGATGGTTTGATACCCCCCCCTGAGGCAGTCGCAATAGAATGCTTTTACTCTGAGCTTTGCTATTGTATCAAATAGGTGTATTTTTTATTTTCAGTTTCCAAATAGGCTTTAGGAAAGTGAATAATAGATTTAGCATTGTAAATTATATCATTCAACAATTTTGTAAATATATCATTATCAGTATATATTGCCTTTTAGATTTGAGTTTTCTTATATCAATATATGTGTTGATGTATTGTGTTTTAGATTTTAGTTTTAGATTATATGCTAAGCATATGAACAAGGCTTTAAGGGATAATTAAAATAATAAAAATCAAAAAAATCTGAGGGCTTTATTGCATCTTTTTAAAAACACTTTAATAGCTGAAAATAAATATCTCACTTCAAAACTTTGGGTGCTTTCAAGTACATTTCACAATTTCTTGATTTTTTGACAAAGTAAGTGTTGTACTTAAAAACATATCCTTGGTAGGAAGAGATTTTTATTAACAATGGGATATGACGTATTAGGTAGAGTATTATGATTGTGATACAGAGTTTAGGTCTATAAACAGAATATCCTTGTGATATAAACATGAATAAGATATGGGTCATGGTCTTTCTTTTTAGGCTTTTTAAAAATAGCCACAAACAGACTATTACAATATAACAATATGTACAGAGGAACAATAACATACCATAAATCTTTTCTTAGGGAGGCTATGAGTGAAAAAAAATTCTGGGAAGTTATATATCAGCTTATCTTTGGTTTTACAAAATAAACTTTTTTTTCTGAAATGCGTGTAAATCAAAATGGTAAAAAGAATCTTTCTTTTTTTTGATTAGTGTTTCAGAAGCATATTTTATTGCTATTTACATGTTCTTTTCTTTGATTTATCTTCAATAGGATTTTTCTATTACAACCAACCTTCTCTCTTTTCCTCTTAGCTTTTCAGTTAAGTAGTCATATTAAAACTTTAAATACATTGCAAGTACGTGCTGTTTGAAGGAGCCCTGAATTGAATCATTACTTAAACTGGAAATAGTTTTGTTTGTGTAGAACTTACTTTGACTTTTATCTATCTTACAAAAATAATTGTGCAAATGTTTTCTCCAAATAGGATATTCAAATAACTGCCATTTGTTAACTTTAGTGAATTTTTTGTCACTATCATCCATTCACTAACAGAATCAATATTTATTGATATGTTCCTCAGTGTTATGATAACTTAAGCCTGTTTTGCTCTCCAGTAACTCATATACTTATAGAATATGCAGATTAATGGGAAAAGCATTAGAGCCTAGAAAGGAAAATTCATTAAAGGTGGTATAATCTGTAAAAGCTTTTGCTGAAATAACCTAAAAACAGTAAAAAGACAAAAGCTGCAGGACAGCACAAAAGAGAGAGACTTCCTAGAGAAGGTGATGCCAGAATTTATTTTTTTTGAAATCCTGAATCTTATTTGATGCTATCATAAAAAATTAAAAATCAAGGCTGTGTGTGTGTGTGTGTGTGTGAGGGAGAGAGAGAGAGAGAGAGAGAGAGAGAGAGAGAGAGAGAGAGAGAGAGGGAGGGAGAGATGGGGAGAAGGGGATCCAGGTAAGTTTCTGCTTAGTAGGGGAAAGTACCCAATAGGTCCTACAAAGCAGCCATCAGACCACACCTATGCCTGTTGATCTGCTGGGCCTGAAAATCCAGCACTGCCGCCCTGAGTTCAGGGGAGAAATGGAACCTAGCCAGGATTTAATTTCCTTATGTCCTGAAAAAGATGTGAGTGGCCTTCATGGGAAAAGACTGGTTGGTTGTCATTGTCAGAAAATGAATTCAAGGACTTGACAATGTAGACAACAGCAAGCAGATATATTAAAGAAATAGGATTCATCCAACACACGAGTGGGGGTACTCACCAGAAAATTTTCACTTTGGGTTTTGGAGCAAGTGTTTTAAGCAATGAGCTAATGCAGAGGGATAGACATGCATAAGGGGTCTAAAGTCTAAATCGCATGATTGAAATGGTGCTAATGTTGTACATGTGCGATGGATTATGTGCTTGCTAATACATACATGAGTTATTAGCACATGATAAGACAGCTATGGCCTACACTTTTATATGTATTTTAGATGAAATTGACTTCGCCTGTTTCAGGGTTTATTCTCTAAGCATCCAGTAACTGGCAACAATTGTTTTATTGGCATAGGCGGTTGTTGGGTCATATTCAGTATTGCTCAATATTTACTACTGTCTTTGTGCTTAAGAATCACTTCCCGTGAAGTAACAAAATCAAAGTGGGGTCAGCTGCAAGCAAGGCAAGTGCCTCACTCCTTTCTGACTTTCTGACTATAGAACTGGTTTTCTAATCACTGCTTTGTCAGAAAGTTGTAGCTGCTCAAATACCAACTTTCTATATTGGGGTATCCCAAGGCAATCATATTTTTCCTTAGATGTATGAAACAGTCCCTCATATTTTCTTTAGTGCTTTTCTATACTGTCTCTTCAATAGCAGGGAATGAATAATGATTCTTATACATTGAATAAAGAGCATGTATGTACATACAACAGAACAGAGGCTGAGCAGGTGAGATACTAAAAGTTCTTGCATGCTTTAGCAATACAGAAAGCTGACTTTATACTAGAAAACGTGGTTTACCTCAGTGTTTAAGTGGAGCTGTACAGTTTTATTTGTGTTCTAGAAAGAGTATTAATAGCCTAGAATTACTGGAACAATCTGAGAATTGAAGAAATGAAGTTATTCAAGAAAACCCTCAATGGCTTAGTGTGCTTTCGAGACCAAGTATTATCAAGTAGTATTAGATTTAGGGGCCAGGGCAATAGTACAGCAGGTAGGGCATTTGCCTTGCACACGACTGATCCCAGGCATCCCATATGGTGCCCCAGGTCACTGCCAGGAGTAATCCTGAGCAACAAGCCAGGAATAACCTCTGAGTGTCGCTGGATGTGACCCAAAAAGAGAAAAAAAGTATGATTAGATTTAAACTACATTGTTTTTATTGGGACAGTTAGCCTGGGAGTTCACAGAAGCTCTTATATTAGCATAGATTCTTTTAAAAAATTATTATACCACCATGCGATACACAATTACAAAAATGTTCATGATTGGGTTTCAGCCATACATTGTTCCAACACCCGCCCCTCCACCAATGCCCTATTCCCACCACCAATGGCCCCAAACTCCCTCCCCCTGCCTGCCTTTATAGCAGGCACTTTTCCCTTTTCTTATCTTTCTCTTCTCTCTCTCTTTCTCTCGACTCTCTCTCTCTCTATTTCCAGTTGACCTTCCTCATCCAAAAATTCTTCCATAGGACTGAGGGTCATTTGGGGAAATTTCAAATGGGCTTGAGCATAGGCTTTTCCTGTCTGGCCTGCACCCTGGTGCCACCCTCCATTGCAGCTTTTAGTGGAAAGGTGCCCAGAGGGTAGACATTGCTCCTGCACATGAGTGGAGTCCCAAGTCCTTTCAACAATGCAGAGACTTGCATGAGATATGACAGGTCTTTAGAACTATTATTCAATGAGGGAGAGGGAAGGGAATTATCACTTCCAGGAATATGACATAAAGAAAAAGAATAATAAAAAGCTGCTACCACACATGCCAAAGAGGGCAGTAAGCGATATGTGATAAGGCAGGGCAGGAAGCTAGTGAAAAAGATTAGTGTTTGATGAAGAAAGCACATATTTAGGGTAGTAAAACCTACATTAGAAACATTTTAAGAATTGACTGCTTCTCTAAATGATGATGATCATTGTAACTCTCATAATTATCATGGTATAGTAGAAATCTCCAGTATTAAGGATAAACTGCTTGTTGCTTATAATTCTCAAGATAAGTGTTATCTAAAAGGAACAAAAAATTTTTCAGAAAAAGTTTGGAGATTTTCAATCTTAAGTGAATTAATTTCCACTTTTATTTATGTGTTTGTTGTGTAGGGTTGAATAATGGATCTGCCTCTGGAAATTCTGAATCATATGTCTTAACACCAGAGACTTGTACAAAGTATAGTCTAATCAAATAGTCTAGGCGGTTGTTAAGGGCTGGGTCATACTGTAGTAGGTACTTGGTCAGATCTATTCCTGAACAGTTACATAGATTCATCAACAGTGAATTGAAATTATGTGCTTTAGAGTATGTGCTTTAGATGTATGTGCTTTTAGATATGCTTTAGAGTATGTATAGCACCATAGATTAGATTTAGTTGCTAAGATGCTAAAAGGAGTTATCATGGTCAACAAAATCTCCAAAGAAGGTAAAGCAACCTTCACAGCATCAAGAAGTGAACTAGGGACTCCCAAAGCTAAGCAAGAGGCATGAAAACCAAATTGTGTGTGTTTAGCACTTCCAAGTGTTTGTCAAGGTTGAAATGTGGACTGATAGGCCACATGTGTTAGAATCAAAGCATGAAAAATTTTGCTGACTGCCAAGCTTTGAAAACTGGTGTGCATTAAGAATTTAGGTATGTAAGTTGAGTTGATAATCAGGGGAGTAATTTGACTAGCAACTTATTTTATAAAGATTTCTCTGAGGCACCAAGAGGTAGTAGGTGTTAAAGTACTTTTCTTTCATGCTACCAATTCTGGATCACTCTTTGGCACCACATAGGGTCCTCCTGAGCACTCCAGAAGTGATTCCTGAGAAGAGTCAGGAGTAAGCACCACTGGGTGTCGTTCAGGCTCTCTGGCCATTTCTCATCGCTATCTCCCCCAACCCCCCAATTAACCCCAAACCCAAACACCAGTTTCTGATAGTTTAATCAAAGATTAATTTGGAATCACTGGAATTTCCATGAATTGATGCTCAGGAAATATGGATGTAAAGTCTTAGGGTGAAGGAATGCTTGATCTCCAGCACAATTCGGAAATAGGATTGCAGAACAGCTGAGAAACATATCTGGTATTAGATAGGAAGGACTTATTGACTACCATGGACAGTTAGGAAGTTGAAAAGTGGAAGCAATTTTTGTGAAGAAATAGCTAACTTTGAGGGTTTTTTCCATTTTTACTTTGACCAAAAGTAGCACCTATAAGGTAAAGGAGGGTCAGAAAATATGGCGTTTCTGTAAACAACATCAAAGTGTAGAGGGATAAAGTAGAAAAAATCTCATGAAAGGGATATGTCAGCATATATCAAAGTGCTGAGTTAGTTTAGCACTTTTCATCCTTGTAAGTTTATACATAATTTGTGGATGTAATTTCAGATGGTAGAGTTTTAAAATCAAGGACAGGTCATATAGAAAACTCTGAAATAGTTTTCAGTAAAAGTTGGATAAATATACCTGAATAATAAGCTCTGAATTTCTTCTGAATAATTTATTTTGTCATGAATTTATTCAAGTTGTACTGTAGTATCTATATCCCTTTCTACTGTAATTCACTAGGTGATTGAATTCTTTTGCAAATCAAAATATTACAAGTTTTACTTCTTAATGCTTTGCTTCTTAATGTTTTTTATGTCACAGTCTATCTTTTGTGTGATTATTTTGTTATGAATTTTTGTTAATTGAGACAATGCTATGTTTGTATTATTCTAATTAATTTAAGGAGGGCTTAGTTTCTCTTACAAACTAGCAAGCACAAACTGTCCTATTGAGATACCAGAGTCTAGACTTCATTACACATTAAAATCAAGAAATCCACCAACTTTCAAAATCCTAACCTGGAAAAACTTAGCTGATCACAACTAGTATTCTTCAGACCAAACTCATCATGACTTTTGCTTGAAAGTGGGAGAAATTTGTTCTGCTGACACTTGCACAACCTCTCTGCTATATGATCTTGCTTGGGTAGCAGTAAAAAGTATTCTGCCTTCTTATATCGGTGTTCCATGGATCTCCACTACATATGTGCTGCCTGTATTACATTGTGCCACAGCAGACACAAATTATGTGTGAGCAAACCGGCAAGCTGAGTGCAACATTTTGTGGCAACAATCAAGGAAGTGGATGAATTGGACAGTTGTAGCCAATCCAGATTGTATGTGAGTTTATACAAATAACGAAAGAGAAGAAAGGGATATTAAGGAAACAATTCCATTCAAAACTGTGCCAAAGAAAATCAAATACCTAGGAATCAACTTACCCAAGTGTGTAAAGGACCTGTACAAAGAAAACTACAAGACACTGCTCCAAGAGATAAAAGAGGACACGAGGAAATGGAAACATATTCCCTGCTCATGGATGGGGAGAATCAACATTGTCAAAATGGTAATACTCCCTAGAGCTCTGTACAGATTCAATGCAGTCCCTATAAGGATACCCATGACATTCTTCAAAGAAATTGACCAAACACTCCTGAAATTTGTATGGAACAATAAACCCCCAAGGATAGCTAAGCAATCCTCGGAAAAAAAGATGGGAGGCATCACCTTTCCCAACTTCAAACTCTACTACAAGGCAGTAGTAATTAAAACAGCATGGTATTGGATTAAGAACAGACCTGTGGACCTATGGAATAGAATTGAGTATCCTGACACCCAACCTCAAACACATGATCATTTAATCTTTGATAAAGGTGCAACGAGTCTAAAATGGAGTAAAGAAAGCCTCGCCAACAAGTGGTGTTGAGAAAACTGGGCAGCGACATGTAAAAAATTGAATTTGTACCTGTGAATTTGGACCATGCACAAAAATCAGATCAAAATGGATTAAAGATCTCAATATCAGACTTGAATCCATAAAGTACATTGAAGAAAATATAGGAAAAACCCTCCACGACATTGAAGCTAAAGGCATCTTCAAAGGTGAAACATCACTAACAAAGCAACTAGAAGAAAAGATAAACATATGGGACTACATGAGACTAAAAAGCTTCTGCACCTCAAAAGAAACAGTGACTAAGATACAAAAGCAGTCCACAGAATGGGAAAGAATATTCACCCAATACCCATCTGATAAGGGGTTAATATCCAGGATATATCAGGCACTGGTAGAACTTTACAAGAAGAAAACAAACAACCCCATCAAAAAATGGGGAGAAGAAATGAACAGAAACTTCAACAAGGAAGAAATTCGAATGGCCAAAAAACATATGAAAAAATGCTCATCATCACTAATCATCATAGAGATGCAAATCAAAACAACAATGAGATACCACTTTACACCATAGAGACTGGCACATATTCAAAAGAGCAAGAACAAAAAGTGCTGGCGTGGATGTGGGGAAAAGGGGACACTCATCCATTGTTGGTGGGAATGCCGACTGGTATAGCCTTTCTGGAAAACAATATGGACATTCCTCCGAAGACTAGAAATTGAACTCATATTTGACCCAGACATACTACTCCTGGGAATCTACTCTGGGAAACCAAAAATATGCAGCAGAAACACCATCCCTACTTTTATGTTCATGGCAGCATTATTCACAATAGCCAGAATCTGGAAGCAACCATAGTGCCCGAAAATCGATGACTGGATAAAGAAGCTTTGGTACATCTACACAATGGAATACTATGCAGCTGTTAGGAAAAATGAAGTTGTAAAATTTGCCTATAAATGGATGGACATGGAGAAGGTTATGTTGAGCGAAATTACCCAGAAGGAGAGAGACAGATACAGAATGACTGCATTTATCTGCATAACATAAATATATATGTACATATTATGATACCAATATCCAAGGTCAAGTGAAACATATATTAGGAGTTCTTGTCAAAGGTGGAAATGATCACAAACGTGTGGGAGTCAGAGGCTAGGTAAGACAGAAAATGGAACAGTGTGCTAACAATTGTAGAGGGTACTAATGCCAACCTATAACTGAGCATTAAATAGATGCAAAAGATACACATGACAACCCTTTAATGTATGTTCTGTATTCCATAGTCTGGGGGGAAGGAAAAGAGAAAAAGAGAGAAAGGGAAAGAAATAAAGAACCTGCCATGGACCGAGGGCTGGGGGAAGTGGGGGGGAACTGGGGACGTTGGTGGATGGAGATGGGCACTGGTGGCGGGATGGGTGCTGCAACACTGTATGACCAAAACCCAAATATGAGCTTTTTAATTGTATATATTTGTAATTGTAAAAATAAAAATTAAAAAAAATAAAAACTCTAATCTGTCTCCCATTACAGAAACAGCCAGGAATTAAAGAGTCTTAGGGTCTCGGTCACTGCCTCTTCTAATGTATATTAGGTCTTAGCTGTACTGTTTAAACCCATCTTAACTTCTTTCTTTGAATCTGGGCATTGAACAGAGGTGATGTTCTTTGAGTTTTATTTTGGAACTCAGCACCTGAGAAGTGAAAACACAAAACTTTTGAGCTTGTTTTCATGTAAATTAAGCAATAAAACTTAATTTTCATTTGAACATACTTTACTACAAAGTATTTTAAAGGGGGATATATCATTTATTGAAATTATTATGAAAAAAACCCCTCTACCTCTTTCTTTACTTTCTCCCTGTGTTTGGATTGTAGCTTCCAGTAACAGAAGTATAGACCAAATTTTATTATCTAAGCAAGCAGGAAGCTGATAATGTCAACTATCGAAAGTTCAGTAGCAATTGAGGTCAGCTAAATGTCTCTTCTTTGTAGACATACAAATGTTTTTGGATCTGGATTCCTTGGAGCTACTGAAATGCTGAGACATAGGGGATTACTTCCTGAATCTGTTCTATCCCAATAACTGGAGGATTATAATAAAATTAATTTAACTCTAGTTTTTTCTTAAATCTTTTTTTACACATATACTAAAATCAGGTGCCCTTGGGCTCTACTTGCATGAGACAGGTCATATGGAGATGTTACTGGTGCCTGCTCGAGCAAATCGATTATGAATGGGAAGACAGTGACAGTGATACAGTGATACTTAAATCTTTATTGTGAGCTATATCTAGATGAAAAATCAGGTGCTAGAACTGTAATACAGTGAATAGGTTGTTTTCATGCATATAGCTGTCTTAGGGTTCAGTCCTGGCATCCCAAGAGTGATTCCTGAGTGCAGAGCCAACTGAGTGTAACAAGCAAACAAACAAAAAAATTAATTGATATTTATAATGGTACTCCCCAAACAGTATGAACTATTGAATCAAATCACTTTTGTTGTATAATTTCAGAATGAGCAGAATGGGTTTTCACAAGCTACATGGCGTGAAACTGAAAAGCTAGTTTTACTTAAAGATGTGCCTTATATGAGACTTCTTTGGTTATTTGTGGTACCACTGTACATATTGGCTGAGAGGACAACCTTATGTTGTGGACAGAGAAAATTATTCTGATTTATGTGACACATGTGATAATGAAATATTTAAAGTGCAAATGGAGGGAATCCTTTTGCACTTCAGTGTATTGGCTGTGTTCAAATCTACTTAGCATAAGGAATTCAAGTAAGAAATAATGTGTTTAAGGATGGTAAACTACCCAGTCACCTGGAACATCATATCACATACCTATGCAGAGGAGAAATTGAAAATGCCCTGTATAAAGGCAAGCCAAAAAAATATGCCAACCTAACCCATCAAAAAGAAATGGGGAAAGTGTGGGCTTGTCAAATTTTATATCAAGATAATAACGTTTCACTCTATATGCACCGCAATAAGATCTATATGCATATATCTAGTAAAATATTGCTACTATAAAATTTGACAATCTTGCATGATATATATCCATGTTAATTAATATGTATACCCATATATTCATATATCTACATATACTTACTTAAATGGATAGATACATACTGTCACTGTCACTGTCTTCCCATTGTTCATCGATTTGCTCGAGTGAGCACTAGTAACATCTCCATAAGTCCTGTCACAAGCAAGTGTAACCCAAGGGCATCTGTTTGCTCAAGAGACAGCAAGAGCCCCAAACCATTCTTCAGGTCATGGAACTGAGGTCCATAATTGTTACTAGTTTTTGACAATTCTAATTGCTTAACAAAGAATCAGGTTGGAATGTAGCAATAGCTGTATACTGCAATAATAGTATAATGAACGATACTTTATAGTAGAATGGAAGAACTGGAAATATAATAAAAGTGGATTTCCTAATTATAACTAGTTAATTAGAGAAGTCCTTTGGCAAAATCTGTTGAATTAATATCTAAGTAGTATAGTAGCTCCTATAATTCCAAAGGAAACTTCCTTACATGTGTTTAAGAAGAAAACTTCCTACTAAAGAATTAGACACTGGGTTGATAAGATGCTGATTCATATAGAAGTTGGTAAATAGAAAAATTGGCAAGAAGCCAGATGCAGGTATAAGACCTGGATATGCTCTGTGGTCTGCTCTCTCTTTTCTTTTTCTTTTCTTTTCTTTTCTTTTCTTTTCTCTTCTTTCTTTTCTTTTTTTTTTTTTCTTTCCTTTTCCCTTTCCCCTCCCTCCCTCCTCCCTCCCCCCCCTCCCTCCCTCCCTCCCTCCTTCCCTCCCTCTCTCTCTCTCTCTCTCTCTCTCTCTCTCTTTCTTTCTTTCTTTCTTTCTTTCTTTCTTTCTTCCTTCCTTCCTTCTCCCTTTTCCTTCCTTCCTTCTTTCTTTCTTTCTTTCTTTCTTTCTTTCTTTCTTTCTTTCTTTCTTTCTTTCTTTCTTTCTTTCTTTTTTTTCTTTCCTGTCTTTACCCAGCTGCTGTGCTGAGGGCTTCCTCCTGGTTCTTCACTCAGGGATTGCTCCTAATATGTTCAGGGACCATATATGATAGTGAGGATTGAACCTGGGTTGGCTGTGTGCAAGGCAAACACACTACCCACTGTACTATCGCTCCAGTTCAAGGTTAAACATGGATCTGAGCAGTTCCAGCACCTCAAGCTGCCCAACGTCCTGTTAGTGTTCTGGTTTCGTAAGGTCCAATCAATGCAAATTCTACTTATGCTAATAAGGGCTCCCCAAGTAAAGTATGCCTTAGGTCTATTTTTTACTGTTTTTGTTATCATTGTGGCTACTTTAAAAGTGCCTTCCTGTCAGATCTGACATTATGTATATATATATATATGTATATATATATATATATATATCAGCTATCCTCCTAATAAATTTACATGTTTTGAAAACAGTGTGTATGATATTTACTCATTGTATAAAATGTTCCTTTTGAATTCATCAAATTACATGTTTCTGTATATTTTAAAGTTCTGTTTATAAGCAGATGGTATTTCTGCTGTGTCTTTTTGGGCCCCAGTGTAAATTCCCAGGAGTGGTATTGCTGAGTCAAAGGGGAACTCTATTTGTAATTTATTGAGGAACGTCCATATTGTTTTCCAAAAGGATTGAACCACCCAACATTCCCACCAACAATGTATGACAGTCCGTTTCTCGCTGTATCCATACTAGTACTGGTTGTTCTTGTTCTTTTGAGTGTGTCCCGTATATTTATCTTTGCTTCTAATTGCTTTATCAGTGGTGTTTATCGTCAAAGATGCATTTACCTCAATGTTTTTCTGGTAGTTCTTGATACATCCAGTCTAGAACAGCACTCTATTGGTTGTTATGTTCAACACCAGCTCAGTTTGGCCAAGTATTTCTGCAGTGGTCTTCTAGGCCTTGAGTGTTAATTGAGAGTAATTCTCCAGCTCCCTACGCCCCCAATTAAAATATGTGAGCTAGACACATGCAAACCTTTAGCTTATCAAACAAATTGTTTTCAGTTTTAGAAAATGAATGCATGCAAAGTGCAGTGGAGGATGAATTACTCTGAGGATCAACAATCCCTTGCTTCACTCTTCTGTCTCTCCTTACATAAGATTTTACTTTTCTTTAAATGGAATGATTTCCTTTTGCTTAAATTCTGTAAAGCAGCTAAGAGTTATGGAACAATTTGATTCTTCTTCACTTAAGCAATACTATGTTTATTAAATTCTTCCCATGCTTACATGACTTAGAAATAATTAGTTGGTATGGTTATAATTTGCAAAAGGGACAATGTTTCAGATTACAACACTACCAAGGGACTTTGAGATATTATTAAGATTTTTCTCTCTAGTACTTTCTACATCTTATTAGAATCTTTTGTCAATATTAATACTAGGTTTCTGTTGGTAACTATTCTTAGAAATAGAGATTAATCATGGACTCCTAGAACAAACTATTGTTGTCAAGCTTGACTACATTTCAAATGCAGTATGGCCTAAATTAAATTAATGGTCCTTAGATTTCTCAACTCTATGTTATATTTAAACCTAAATATGAAGGTTTTGAACTCATGGTACTTTAAATTGTACACTTAAATATTTCTTTCATATGATCTTAAATCATCTTGCTGACACTAAAACTCTCTGCTTAATTTTTCTGTTGGATTTCGTTGATCCTTTAAATTGTTTTCTTCAAAGTTTGTCATGTCAGATTAAACTTTATGTAAAGCCTTCTAGATTACTTCACTCTTTAGTATAGATTTTTATCTCATTATTGGTCTACACTTAAATGATAATTGAGCGTATCATTCATATGTCTATTGTTCTAACTGTGGTATGTGTTATTCAAATGGAGGCGGGAATACTGATATTAGAGCTAAAGTCTGAGGTATCCTTTCCCAAAGTAGTGCTTGTTCAAATATTTCTTTACATGATGATAAGTTACACTGGTAATATATTATGAAAGGAAGTGTATTGGAAAGAAGAGATAATACGGTAGGTAGATGCTTGCCTTGCACATGGTTAATGCGGGTTTTCATCACAACATCTCATATCTTCCCCGAAGCACTTCCAGGAGTAATTCCTAAGTGCAGTGCCTGGAGTAGCACCTAAGAATCACTGAGTATGGCCACAAACAGAAAGAAGAAAGAAGACGAATAGGGAGAAGGAAGAATGAAGGAGGAGGAGGCGGAGGAGGAGGAGGAGGAGGAGGAGGGAGAGAGGGGAGGAGGAGGGGAGGAGGTTAAGGATAAGGAAGGGAGGACAAGAATGAGGGGAAAGAACGAGAAGACTTTAAAAGGTATTCAAAAATACTGTGCAATCTTCATGACCTGTTCCTGAAGGAAAAGCCAATCCCAGCTGTGGTCATGCTCTAGCCCTGAGCTTGCATCATAAATTTAAGAACTTTCCTGTTCCTGACCCAGGCAAATGATAAGCACTTCTGTTTTTCACTAGCATAAATATGTTTATATATTGTCACATTATCATAGGAGAAGGATAACAAATTTCTTGTAATATTTTCTAAGTATTATTCTATGAACTATTAAAGCACACTTGTGCATGAATACCTGATTTATTAATTTTGAATTAACAAAATGTAATTTTGAAATCAGGTGCACAAAATTTTTGAGCCCACTAACTCCTATAAGCAAGCATGTTAATACTGTGTGATATTAGTAGAAATTACCCTGTTAAGTTATGCTTTATCAATATCCATCAAAGAATTCTGATGAAATACTCCAAGTCATTAGCATAGGCTGTAGTGAACATTGTGTAGAATCCTACAGCATCTTGAGTAGCCATAGCTATACTGAGAATTAAAATATTAGGAGATGTCACATTACCTTACTTAAAAATGTTATAAAGGAGTAATAACCCAAATAGCTTATATTAGAAAAAGAATAGACTCTGACCAATAGATTAGAATAATTTTGACCCCAAAGGTACCTCAGAACTATGGTCAACTAATCTTTGACAATGGAGATGGGTACATGAAGTGGATAAAGATAATATCTTTGATAAATAATGTTAGACAACCTGAATATCCACATTAAAATGATGATGGATCCATAACTCACACATTATATAAAAGTTAATTTAAAGTGGATCAAGGACCTAGAGATCATTCTATAAGATATACTGAGGAAAATATTAAATACTGGTAAACATTAAATACTTATTGAGCATTAGAATGCTCAATAACCCCAACCTCAGAGGTGTTTTCAATGATATGATTCCATTGTCAAAGTCAACAGAAACACAAACAATTGAACACAACAAATTCAAAATTTTCTGAAGAACAGAAGAAGCATAGGCTAAATTAAAAGGCTCCCTATGTTAAATGGAGTAAATATTTGCACATAAAGCACTCACGGAAAGTTAACAACAAAAAAATTCATTAACTATCAGAAATGGGGAGAAGAAATGAACAGACACTTCTCTGAAGAGGACAGGGGATGGCTTATAGGCATGCAAAATGTGGCATCATAATTTATTACCAGGAAATCCAAATCAAGATGACGGTGTGTTATCATTTCACACCAGCAAGAATAGCACATATCAAAACTAAGGAAAAATTTCTATTTCCAAAACCGGAAACAATCTCCAGCAAGTCCCTTTGTTAGCATCAAACCCTAAGATACGAAACATCATTTGAAAGCCACATGTGCACCATTATTCATTGCAACTCTCAGCTCAGTACCCAGGGTACGATTCAACCACTCTACCCAATGCCAGCGGAGTGAAAATAAACGTGGGAACATAAACAAAATAGAATTTTAGCTCCTCAAGGACATGATTAATACAAGAAGAAGCCAAGGAACAAAAGTACACATCAAGATCATTTTCATGACTCCCATTGTTGATACGTTGTCTCTTAAGAAAAGGATCAGGGCATGGGCCAAGCGGATGAGTGAGGTCATCTGTATTTTTGCCTCACATTTATGTTTCGAGGGGAGTGGATGATTGCCCAGTGGGGAGGGTATTTGCCTTGCATGCAGCCAACTCAGGTTTGATCCTTGGCATCTCATATGATCCCTTGAGCACTTCAAAGAGTATATTTCTGAGTGATCCAGAAGTAACTTATGAGTACCGCCAGGTTGACACCAAAACTAATGAAATAACAAAACCCAAAACAATTAGATCTCAATAAATAGTTCTTTGTTTCTTAGGCAATTGGTTAATTTTTCCCACTTACTAAGATAAGGCAACAAAGCAACTTGATGCAGATTCAGAATTCTCATCTATCTTATAAATTACTATGTCTTTGAACACCGAGATGTTTGTCACTGTTGCTACTATTTCCGTCTTGATTGTAGAGTCAGAATCACCTGGGTTTCTAACCTCATTTGGTGTTTTGCTTCCCTACTAATTATACTTAAAAATGTCAATTTTTAGTTTACATCTGTGAAGCTCTTTAATTCATTGCTTCACATGCATTTGAGATGCTTTGTTATACTTAATTTCAATAGTAAAGCATGACAGTAATTGCGATAGTTTTAAGTAAACTAATAACGTTAGTTTTTGTATGTGACTCGGTGCCACATATAGCCATCCCAAATTGTTCTCAATTATCAGTTGCTCTGAGATATTTTGCTAGCATTAAGTATCATTTTGCACTTAGATAGGGACCTGACTAATTTATAGTTGCCTAGATACATGTTTATTTTTCATTGATTCCCATTTAAGCCAATGACTAAACGAACAATTAGGTATTGTATTGTGTGCGAAATATATTTTATTTGGCATGGACTCTAATAGTAAGATAATGAACAACTTCATTCTTATCAAGAGGATATTATAAAAGATGGTTTTATTTCTCATTTCTGACCCTCACTTTGAGAGGCAGATTGCCCTAATCATGATAGTTAATGAGCAATAAGTAGCCATTTGTCACATTCTCATTCCTTATTTCAAGCCTTAGCCAACCACTAATATGAAGTATTCAAACTGATGAAGTGCTTTAACAGGTAATGTTGAAAGAAATGTGAGTTTTTAGAGCGGGGTTCATGCTCAGCATGCTCTTTATAGTAATCATGATGAAATAGTAGTTTGATTCTGAAGCACTATACAATTTGATTCACTGGACATTTATTGACTATCTTCTATACAACACATAAGAGAGGGAAATATTTAAATATCAAGGTACAAATCTCTGCCTCTCATAAACTTACTCTATAATAGGAAGTCAAGTTCTAATACAAATTTAAATTAAATATATTAAGACAAGTTTTTATAATTAAAAGTGTGTACAGAACATATAAATTTAAAGGCAATATCTGAAGTCTTTAAAACTTATGAAGACCTTTAAATTGTTTTTTTATGTGCCCTTGGCTTAGGAGTACTTGACTCTGACTATAAACATAACCTAACAGTTGAAAAGTTCACAGCTAAATTGTGGAAGTTCATTAACTACATGATTAAAGCTGATATGTTATGTTTAAATTTCCATAATCCATTTAAAAAGTGTATCCATTTAAAATCTCTAAATTAGCAGTTTTCTTTGCTTCTATTATTCAGGTCACTGCACCTTAGACAACCTAAATGTTTAAGTGTCCCCTATAAAGCAAGCAAACATAATTTAAATGTGTGCTGTAGGAAGGACAGAACAAGGAAAGTAATCATGCATAGCTGCTCTCACTTTTATCTGTTCCCCATCAGCATGACATATTTACAATGCAATAATGGCATTTTGAATATTTCTTTTTAAAATTTAATAATTATTATATAGAAAATGTATAAATTGGGATAATTTGAGAACTTCGTAGTATATAGTAATACAGGGGCAGTCATTAGAGAGGGCTATTTACATTTAAACTTTGAGACTGAAGAGATAGTACAGAGTATCAGGTGCTTATCTTGCTTGCTGCAGACCACAGTTCAGTTCCTGGGACCACATATAGTCCCCTCCACACCCCCTGTATAGATCCCTGAGTCAGAATAAAAGAAGGGTGAATGTGTCCCCGCAACATCTGAAATAAACAAAAAAATTATTTAAAGATTACTCATGAGTTGTTTGTTCTTCGAGTCCATATTTTCCCTTCAACACATATTCTGAATGCTTTACTCTGTGTTTCTTTGTTTGCTTGCTTTTCCACTCCAGAGAAACCTATGTTCTCTCTTGAACATGTATTTCTCTCTTCTCACATCTTTCTTTTCTTTTCATTTTTTTTTGGGTTTTGGGCCACCCCTGGCACTTCTCAGACCTTACTCCTGGCTCTGCACTCAAAAATCACTCCTGTTGGCCCTTGGTGAACCATATGGGATGCTGAGAATAGAACCATGGTTCGTTGCATGCAAGGTAAACATGCTACCTGCTCCAGCCCAACCTCTCACATCTTTCTAAATAAGTTGCAATAAAAAACTAACTTGCTTCATAAAATATAATTCCTTATATGATGGATCTAGAATAATGATAGATGATACCTAAATGAAAAATGACAATATATTTCACTTTAAAAGATTTCTTTTTTAAACTATTTTCTCTAATACTTTATTGTTTATGCTGTAATTTAAAATTATGATAGGCAAAATAGAAGTCAAAATTACATGTAAAAACCTTAAAGTTTTATATTTACCAGGTATTAGTGTCACTAAGAAATCTTTTGGTAATAAGAGAGAGATTACAGTTTATATCTTTCTTAGTAATTATCTGAACTTGCAGGAAACAAAGAGAAAATTATTTCTAAATAATTTTTTAGAAGAAACTTCACTTTTTCATGAATTATTCACCAAGTATTCATTGTGTATGTTAAATTTTTTTGGGAGGGAGAGAGAGTTCAGACCCAGCTGTGCTAAGGATTTACTCCTGGCTCTACACTCAGGGATCACTTCTGGCAGTGCTTGGGGGACCATATGGGATTCCAGGGATCAAACCAGGTCAGAAACATCCAAGGCAAGCACCCTCTCAGCTGCACTATCGCTTCAGGCACATGTATAAATGGGGGAGATTCAGTCTCTGACCTAGAAATCTTAAAGTCTAATAGCAGGATTAATATATCAGCATAAATAGCTCTCATCAACACTCAGAATTAAGGCACATGAAATGTTATATTAAATTTGTTTACTCCCAACTAATTGAATGAAAAGTGAGTTGAATAGATCAGAAGGCATTGCGCTGATATGTACCCTTTAAGGAAGTTATATCAGGTGTAAAGTCACCCCACTGCAGCAGTGAAGGACACAGTGAACAGTGTGTCTGAATATGGCATAGAGACATAGAAGTGCAGGAGCTGAGAAGTTTTGTAAAACATCTGGAGATTTATTCATAGGAGAAACTTGGATAGTGGGTTAAAGATGATAATTCTTCATTACAATTCAGTGACTATGTATCAAGAACTTTGTGTGGTGTTAAAATATGTGACTACATAAAAATTATGACAACGTGGTCTCACTCCCTAAGAATTTCACTTTGTAGATATGAATGCCACAATGTTCGGGAGAAATGTAGGTCAGATAGATTATTAGATACTTTTCGTAGTAGGAGATGATATTGTCCATCTATGGTTTGGAAGTGATAATTTGAAGATGATATTGATAAATCAGGAGAGAAAAACTTGGGCACCATAGCTTCACATGTCAGTCTTCCCAATTTAATTTTATTCACTTCTCAACAGCATGTCATTTTAAAAAAAGTATAAAGGAAAAATACTAAATTATATTCCTAGGCTGGTAGAGAGAACAAATCTAAGTGGGATGGAGTCACCCCTCCACCCCCACCCCAGGAATAACAAGTTAGTGTTGTAATTTCATTTAAGTGAAGGTACTTCTGACATGAAGTAGTCACCAGGATGATTTATTTCTTTAATATGCACAACTGCAATCACTAATGAGGGCAGCGGCAGAGTGCCAGATTTTGGAAGTACCAATGTTCTGGTCTCTCAGGAGATTCCAGAAACTCAAGATCACAGCAAGAGAAAATAAGTGATACCAAGGAATGGGGTGAGAGAGGAGAGTAATGGAATGAAAGGGGATCAGTTAAAGGATGCAATAAATAGGTGTAAAGTTAATACTCATAAGAGTTTTAGAATAAGGAAATATGGCATATTAAATACATAATGAGTGTTCTAAAGTTCTGCTCCTGAATTATTAAAAAGATTTAATATTTTTCTCCTTATGGTAGGAAGAATTCTGTGATGTCTCCTAAGATTCCTGTTTCCTCAAGTGCATGCCCTGTATGAGACTTTTCCTTAAGCATGCATATTACTGTGAATATAATAATGATATAGATGGTGATGTTAGTATGTCTCTTCCAATAGTAAACTGAATCATATAGTAAAGCTGAAAGAATTTTTTGAAAATAAAAATATGAGCTTCTAAGCATTGAATCAATTGTAAGAATCTTTTCTGGATGAACCTGACAGATTAGTACTGTAAGAAAAGAACTAGAAGTCAGAAGTACCCTCTGCTATTGGTTTTGAACCACAGCTCACCTCATTCAATGAATTCTTCCAATGACAAGTTGAGCTTTATTCAGGCTGAGAGGACTGGACAAATATTTTGTTTGCTGATCTATAAGACTCTGAGCAGAAGACCAAGTCAAGCAGTTCCAGAACTCTGCTTCTGGCTAACAGAAGACAAGATTACAAAGATGATGCTTTTAAGTTGCTAAATTTATTGTAAGTTGTTTTGACTTGCTATAATTTGTTACATAACAATAAAGTTGAACAAATGCTTTTTTTTGCTTTTTTGGGTCACACTCAGGGATGCTCAGGGTTACTCCTAGCTCTGCACTCAGGAATCACTCCTGGCACTGCGTGGGGACCATATTGGATGCTGGGGACCCTTTAACTTAATTCTCATGTGAAAGTTATCACTTCGTGTGCAAGGAAAAATGGTCTATTTTTGGCTAGACTTGAACTTTAATTGGACTTGAATTGACTTTATCAACTAAGAATTTAATGTGTAACATAAATTCTTAGTGTCTGGAAATATGTACATTGCACTGAAGAAAAGTGATTATTAGCCTATCTATCTGTCTGTCTGTCTGTCTATCTATCTTTCTGTCTGTCGGTCGGTCGGTTGGCTGGTCGGTTGGTCAGTCGGTCAGTTGGCTGGTCGGTTGGTCAGTTGGTCGGTTGGCTGGTCGGTTGGTCAGTCAGTTGGTTGGTTGGTCGGTTAGTCAATCGGTCCGTACATCCATACATCCGTCCATCCATCCATCTGTCCATCCGTCCGTCCTTCCATCCGTCCATCCGTCCATCCATCCATCCATCCATTCATCTGTTATCAATCTATCTGTCTGTCTGTCTGTCTATCTATCCATCTGTCTATATCAGGTAGAAATAACTGCCATTAGCTTCTTGATAGAACAATATTTGTGTAGGATTCTGTTTCTTTCCCTCTTAGTTTTCCATCTTGGTTGCTATGATTAAGATTGATTTTTGTAAAGAACAAAGTAAACAATGAAGAAGTTAATAAAGAGCACTCTAAGTATGTAACAGTCCCAAGGTTATGCTATGAACATACTTGGTGCTCTCTTTAGGATCGAGAAAAGTGAGAATGGTTCTCTGTTAGTGAAATAGTACATGGGGTCAGGCTATAAGAAGCACTTCAGTGCAACAGCAGAGCAAATTATTTTTCCATAAGTGTTCTATCATGAGGAGATGCTTGGAAAGGCAATTTCCTTAATACATCCTTAGTGCTGGATGAAGATTACCACCCCCTTGTGATTGTAAGGAATGAAAAATAGAATGCAATTGAATCTCTAAAAACCTAGTCCTGAGACCGAGAGAGTAAGGGGAATGCAGTAGGAAGGGCAAAGAAGTAAGGAAGGAAAGAAAAATGAATGAAGAGAAATGCCAAATATGGCATCCAATCTTCTTTCATGAACATACTTTAGATGGTCTAATGAAGAGAAAAAATAAAGAGTTTGGAATTATTCTGGAATTATTCTCTGTACTCTTTTTGTATTTACTCATTATTTTAGGATCTTTGATAATGATTTTTGTAGTTTTCAGCTTCTAATGATATACATTTCTGCTTATTAGGATTGTAAGAATCTGGAAATGTGTAGGTTAATGAACAAGATTTCAAGTTTATTTCTGTGTAAATAGATATGAGAAGCCTATACTGCTGCAGTATTTTTGATCAGATTCCTACACACATGATGTTTTACCATACTCAACAATATGAAAATTCTTCAACAATAGCCACTTTGTGCTAGTGTGCATCACACTTGAATCATGCTAAAATTTTCAGTCTGCACCTCTGTATTCATTACCTAGGAGTTAATGGTAGATTCTACCAGCATCTTCTTTGGGACTACTGATGTTGAAATTATGTTCACACAATGACCACACTCTATCCTTATAGCTACCTTGTTGATAGTCACTTAATCAAAATTGGACTCTATATTAAGGAAGTTGCAATGCAAAGCTGCAAAGAAATGAGGTAAAATATAGAGTAGCCCAAAAAGAGATTTTTCTCTTCCTTTTCTCTTCCAACAGTGTTTCTTAAAAATACATATTTTTTTCATAATGATAAGGATTTAAATTTCACAATTAATTATAGTGGGATTTTGACATTTTAGGATGAAAAATTTAAACACCTAAATGCCTACTTTGATGTTAAATTAATTTTATTCAGCTTAAAGTTTCTTATTCTTTTCTTCATCTTTCTTGTTAAAGCCACAAGTTGGCCAGCTATGAATTTTTGGGTCTTTTGAAATTTCCTTGATAATAGAGTCTTCCTTCCTATTCAATGTAATAAAACCCAAAGAAATTTCTGTTACTCCGCTTTGTCCTGAAAATGTTGAGTACTTTCACTTTGATTTCTTTTGATTTTTGTATGCCAAAAAATTCTCCTCTTTAATAATCTGAATACTAATTCATTTGTATATTCTGCAGAGATAGGCATATACAGATAGTTCTAATAGAACTAGATCAGCAGTTAAAAAGGCACCAAATTCTGTGGAAACTAATGATGAAATAGTTTATGGAACTTGAAGATGAAAGCTTAACTCAGACTTCTAACTGCAGAAAGTCTATACATTCTTGGATTTGTGCTTTTTAAAAATTCTTTATTCCATGTCTAAACTTTCTCTATATAGCATCTTCTGAACTAATCATTGACTATTCTGGAATATTTGCATGTAAATCTTAAAGAAAGACAACACTCCATGCTCAGAGTCTCTTACATACACCCAATAGTTTTATATGAGAACATATACATATATTTTTCGGGGTGGGTCAGTCACTAGTGATGTTCAATAGTAACTCCTTGGTCTACAGTTAGGAAATACTTCTGGTGGTGCTTAAGGGGCCCATATAGAATAACAGGGATTGAACCCAGGTGGACTGTATTCACAGCAAGTGTCCTGCTAACTCTCCATCCTTGTCCTGGAAAAAAGTCTTGATTTGATCACAAATCACTAATACAGCTTTTCTTTAAAAGGAGCAAGGTGTAGGATATGAACGCACCTAATCATTCCTGTTTAGATATTCAAAATTTAGACAACCTTGTAGTTTTGTTATTCAAATAAAAATTTTAAGAAATATAACTCAACACACAATTACCAGAGCAATACCAATTTGAATATAGGGTTTTTTTTTAAAAAAACTATTGAGAAGCTCTCTTTGAGATGATTCTGCATTTTATAGTTTTATCACTTTGTTGAAGATGTAGTTTCAATAAATAAAATGTAAGTGATCAAAAATTTGATAATGGAAGTATTTGAACATAGAATCAAGAGTTTAAGAAAGTAAATGATGGCTAAAATAATAAAAAGGAAGTATAGATATGGATACATGTTAATATGAACTTGGATTAAAAATACTACAAAATATAGGTTAGGACAAACTTTGATAGCAGGAGTCCATTAATGCATATTAATAACAAAACAAAATTTAAAAGGAAGCTATTGTGTTTTTCATTTATGATGATTATGTGATCTGCTTTTCATAATAGTGACTATAGTATTATCCTACACACTTGATCACTTGATATCCTGTTATTCATTGATTTGCTTGGGCGGTGCAAGTGACATTTCCATTGGTCCCTTTCACGCTCCAGTGTAGCCCAATAGCATCTGCTTGATCCAGGAATACGAAGAGCCTCAAACTGTTCGTTCAGGGTCTTGACAAAGAAGTTTGGCCATCTTGTAGGTGGGAGACCATGTGATCTTTGGACGTCCTGTGGGATCCAGTCCGTAATGACTCTACTTCAACGGTCATCTCCAAATTGCATTACATGTCCAGCCCATCTGATTTTCGATGCCTTGGCAAACAAGACAGCATTCCTGACTCTCGATCATCAGTGAAGGTCAACTACAGATTACTTCTCTCACTTGAGTAATGCATGATATTCCAAGCATAGCCCTTTTGATTCCTCTTTGGGAGACCCGAATAGTGTTCTCATCCTGCTTTTGTAGGGCCGAGGTCTGTGAGGTGTATGTTAATGCAAGGAGGACAGTAGAGTCAAAGAGATGTGCCTGGAGCCAGAGGTTCTTTGTCCTTTGCGCATTTGCCTTGTACGTGGCCGACCCGGGTTTGATCCCTGGCATCCCATATGGTCCCCTGAACACCGCCAGGAGTAATTCCTGAGTGGAAAGCCAACAGTAACCCCTGAGCATGGCCAGGTGTACTCAGAAAGCAAAAAAAAAAAAGAGCTGCACTGCTTTTCAAGATTGAATGTTAGTATATGGTTGTCAGAGGCTCGCGCCTTGCTACGTTAGCCAGTGAGCTCGAGAGTTTTTGAAGACAAGTGTCCTTTCTTAGCTTTCTCTCTCTCAGCATTCTTCACACAATCATGGAAGTGCTGAACCAGTCGATTGTATTCTGAATTGATGTCGTTAATGATGGCATTTTCCCATGTTCTCACAGTGGTACCAAAGAGAGTTCCCAGTTGGTGGTAATTCTGGGAGTTCTCTTCTTAAATGTTGCAGCCTTTTCTCTTCGTTCCATGAAGTAGAATTTTGCACAAAGGAGATGGTGGTCCATATCCAGTTTGGAATTTTGGGACGACAGCGACATCGGTCAGGCAAAACCATCAATTGAATATGATATGGTCAATTTCATTGTGGAACTGTCCACCAGAAGATTCCTATATCCAATGTTTAGACTCAGCCTTCTGGAACTGTGAGTTACCGTGAATGGTCTTGGTCAACATGATGAACTCAGATTGTCTCTCACCCTGTTCTTTCCATGGATCCCGATGTGGAGTTCTTCAGCTGATCTTCTCGGCCCTATCTTGGCATTAAAATCACTGACTATGATCTTGTAGAAGGTGTGTTCTTCTTTATAGAACTTCTCCAGTTCCATGTAAAATTTCTCAGTTTCTTCTTCCTTGTATGTGGATGTTGGTGCGTAGACAATGAGGATAGAAACTGCCGGCAGTGGGACACATCTCTTCAAGTATAATTGTCCTATCTGGTTTGTTAGGCATTCAAATGAATCAATGCTCATGGTTAGGTTCGTGTCGACAAGGACACAGACACCACCGATGCTTCTTTCGTGGCATGTTCCAAGGAACAGTTTTTCTCCGGTGTCAAAAGTGATTGACGCCTTATTTTCTTGGTCAGACCAATGATTTGTTCTTGATCTTTCGTGCTTGTGCCATCAGTTCCTTGATCAGTTCCTGTATACATTCGATGCCAGCATGTTTCAATACTACATGGATTGAAAGCACAGACAGTCATTTGAGTCCTTCATTTTGGCAGCATGGTTTGGCCCTGAGATTTTATCAGCCTCTCTTTGCTCAGCCTTAGTGTTGCCGTATTTAGGGCTCTTTCAGGGTCAAGGGGATAAACATTGTTTTTACTGGTTTTGGCATATCGAATATGCATAGGACAGCTTGCCAGTCTCTGCTGTGTGGGCGGTTTATTTTCAGTAGCTTGCCAGGCTCTATGAGAGAGGTGGGTAGAATATTCTTTGTACTTTACAGATGAATCCTACACAATAATTCTATTTAAAAGAATAAAGAACCTGCCATGGAGGAGAGCTGGGGGAGGGGGAGGGAACGGGGACATTGGTGGTGGGAGATGGGCACTGGTGGAGGGATGGGTGCTGGAACACTGTATGACCAAAACCCAAATATGAACTTTTTAATTGTATATCTTTGTAATTGTAAAAATAAAAAAAATTTAAAAAACATGAAAAAAAATAAAAGAATTAAATATCCTATATAAGAGATCTTATATATCCTGACTGGGAAAATGTACATACATTATATATGTACATATATATGTATATGTATATGTGTATATACGTCTATATGCACATATATGTATATATAATTTATTTATGTAGATATATATTGAGGCTTGGGAGCTCACATTGATATTATATATAGACTAGCTAACTTGACTAAGCTAAGGTATTTAAGCATGTTTTATATAATAAATACATGATTTTCTTTCCACAACCTCTGTTCTGGTAGGGAATAAATATTTTTGATGTAATTAAAAATTTTTCACTTATTTTTAAATTACCTTTTGGGGACCACATCCAATTGTGTTCTGAGATAACTTCTGGCAGGACATTTCCCTAGGTGTATATATATGTGGAATATATACGTGTGTGTGTGTATACATATACACACGTATATATATATGTATATATACACACACACACACCCATATATATGGGTGTGTGTATGTATGTATTTTAAGTAATATCTTAGAGCTATCAGTGTAAAGGGGGCTTTGCCTTCTGTTCTGATTTATTTCCAAATTTTTCCCTATTTTTATTGGTTTGCTTGTTTGTTTTTCATTTGCCCACATCTAGCTTTACACCTATCTCTGTACTCAGGGATCACTCCTGTGAGGTATATATGAGGAATCAAGCCTAGAAATCCTTTTTCAAGGCCAGTGCATTACCTACTGTAAATATTCCCAAGGACAAGATATTGTGTCTTTCCTGCAATTATTATTATATTGCTTTCTTAATTTCTTTTTCCTCTTTCAGTTTTTGCGTATAGAAACAACACATTTATGCCTATTGATATTGCATTCTGACACTTTAATGAGCTCATTAATTATAACGTGTTTTTATGGAGTCTGTTGGACTTTCTAGATGTATGCCCTAGTATAGGTCATTTTGGATTAAAATGACATTGGTTAAGTTTCTTGTCTTGTATACATCTGACCTGGGTCTATCCTTGCTGAATTGGGTTAGATTCCCAGTATGAGCCCAGCATGTAATGCCCTGAGCACAAGTAGAGATACCTAGGCATAGAGCCAGAAGTAAAGCCTGACCACTGTTAGATGTGATCCAGAAATCAAATAAATCATAAATAACTAAATAGCATAAATAATAAATACGCTGAATTTCAAATTATTTATTATGGAAAAATCCAAATAATGCTAATAAAAAACTAGCTTAACGTTTAATAGAAAGCAATGTTTAGGCAAATTTTATAACTTCATTTTTCCTAACACTGTACTCCATTGTGTAGATGTACCAAAGCTTTTTATCCAGTCATCGATTTTCGGCACGACATGGAGAAGATTATGTTGAGCGAAATTAGCCAGAAGGAGAGAGACAGATACAGAATGACTGCATTTATCTGCATAACATAAATATATATGTACATATTATGATACCAATATCCAAGGTCAAGTGAAACATATATCAGGAGGTCTTGTCAAAGGTGGAAATGATCACAAACGTGTGGGAGTCAGAGGCTAGGTAAGACAGAAAATGGAACAGTGTGCTAACAATTGTAGAGGGTACTAATGCGAACCTAGAACTGAGCATTAAATAGAGGCAAAAAAGATAGACATGACAACCCTTTAATGTATGTTCTGTAATCCATAGTCTGGAGGGAAAGGAAAAGAGGAGAGAGAAATGGAAAGAAATAAAGAACCTGAAATGGAGGAGGGCTGGGGAGGGGGAGGGAGCCGGGGACGTTGGTGGTGGGAGATGGGCACTGGTGGCTGGATGGGTGCTGGAACACTGTATGACCAAAACCCAAATATGAACTTTTTAATTGTATATCTTTGTAATTGAAAAAATAAAAAAATTAAATAAAAAAAAGAAAGCAATGTTTGATGGCAAAAACATACACTATAAAAATTGTTGAACACATTTAAAAATCTGTAGATTAAAATTGATAATGTAAGCAAGGAAATATTCTAGATATTTGATATGTGTAATAATAAATTTTTTTTCAGTATCTACCTGAAGAATATAGAAAAGAACTAATTTGAAAGAGTGGTGTCACCTTTATGTTTATTGATTGTTATTTTCAGTAAACAAGATATGGAAAGCATTCAAGTACCAAACAATGGATGAGTAGATACAGATCATATACTAAACCATTCATGCACCAAACAGTTGATGAGTAGATAAAGGTCATATACTAAAGAAAATGTCACTCTGCTTTAACTTGGATTTAGTTGAGAGTTATTTTACTCAGAAAAATTGGTCAGAAAGATAATAACAAATACTGTCCCATAGTGGAATACAAAGAAATGAAATCAGGGAACAGAAAGACCAATGCACAATGTAATCTTGAAGTTAGGTCGCATAAAAGGGTATGATTTGAAAACTTACTTACAGGTAACTTAAAAGTACTGAAGACATATATACAATAACATACCCTAATGTCACCTCAATTTAAAAATGAAATTTCAAATTCCTTTAGAGTACTTATTTAGGTAGGTAAAATGTCTACACAACTTACTTTCCTAAAAACATTCACAACTTAGAAATAATTTTTGATAAAATGACTATAAACTCAAGGTTCAGTTAGGTCGAAATTAAAGTTTTGTGATATATAAATTTAATAATTATTGTACCATGACCTAAGTCTTTGAGGCATATGTTAATGCAGGGAGAGTGGTGGAGTTGAAGAGATGTTCCCAGGGCCAAAGCTTCTTTGTCCTTTTAGTTATTTCTCCGATGCTCTTGAAGGCATTCCATGCCGCTCTCTTTCTCGTGCACAGCTAAGGTTTTAGGTCATTTATCATGTTGAGTTCTTGGCCTAGGTACGCATAACTGCTGCATTCAGAGATGTTTGTTCCATTGAGAGTGAATGGAGCATCTGGAACTAGTTCGTTTTTCATGAACAATGTTTTATTGAGATTCAGCTTTAGACCCTTGTTTCCACATTCTTGGTGGAAGTCAGCCAGTATTTGTGCTGCTTAGCTAGTGTTTGGTGTTATTAGAATGATGTCATCAGCAAAGGGGGGTCTATCTTCACTCGCATTCCTTCCCATTCTAATTGTTGCATGACGTTCTCAAGGGTGGTGCTGAAGAGTTATGGTGAAATGGCATCACCCTGCCAAATCCTCTTTTGACATCAGTGATCACTTTCTTGTAGAATAGTGAGATCCTGGTGGTGAATCCGTAATACATCTCACGAAGGACCTTGAACACCCTGTTTGGCTAGGGCTTTTATACCACTTCAGTCTCAACAGAGTCAAAGGCTTTCTTCAAATCAATGAACGTTAGGCAGAGTTGCATCTTGAGCTACCTACAAACCTCAATGAGCTTGGTTACCATGTGCATATGGTTGATTGTGCTGAATCCTTTTCAGAAGCCAGCTTGCTCGCATGGTTGTCCTTCATCTAATTTTCTGCCAATCCTGTTCAGGATGACTCGAGTGAACAGCTTGTAGATGACAGACAACCAGCAGATGGGGCAATAGTTGCCAATGTCGTGGATGTCCCCCTTCTTGAACAGTAGAACTGTCCTGCTGGTTTTCCATTGGGAGGGCACCTTGCATTCAGACAGGTAGCATATGTGTTAATCAATGTAACCTAAAAAAGGAAGTTTTTAGAAGTATATAGTATTAAAATATTTGTCCTTAATAATACCTGAAACTAATATATTTTATAATCATTGATTCAATATTTATGATTAATTGAATGCTCAGATTGAATTGGAATTTTTAAACTTTCTATTTATGATATGTATATACATATATATATATAATAACTGGTACACTTTTATCCATGCCAGTTTTTGTAGATTAAATACACCTTCTGAACTGCCCAGGAACACTTGAGTAGAACTCATGACTACAATATCCTGAGTGATATTGTATCTCAGGGACTGATGCAAATAAATGACTCATTTTCTCTCTAGTTACATGATAGGATGACAATCATTTTACTTAGTTTCTCTGTCTAAAAATGGATCACTCATTATTATCACCTTTGCATGGGTGAATCTAATTTACAGGACTTTTAAGAGTACTTTGTAAGTGCAAAACGTTCTGCAAATGCTCAATAATTAAGAGAGCAGTTCATTTAAAGTATAAATCAAATATGCTAGTAGAGGGAGAATTCCAGGAAAGAAAGTAGGCAAAGAGCCATTGTGTCAAAGTAGTAGGCAGGCGGCTTTTCTAGCTGTGAGAAGTTATAGCAGCTTTTTTTTGGTGAGATACAATGAAATATAAAGGACCTGTCCACAGGCAGTCACTGGATTACCCTTTCAAGGTCTTTGAACTTCCCCAATGACAAGAACTCTAATTTAAAACAAGCAATACACACCTACTCAGTGTGACTCATACTGGGACCGGGCTAAAGAGCATGAAAGTCCTCACAGAGTTTCTTCATTAGTGGGAAGGCAGACAGTAACATGATTAAAGAAGATCCTGCAGTTGACACCTGGCAGGGGAAATAAATGAAGGTGATCAGAGTACATAGTAGGAGTCCAAAATGGATTTGCCTGCTTCTACACTATTGGACTGAAGTTTGTTCCAGGAAAATGATATAATACCAAGGAGTAATACTGCAGGGGAAAAGAAAAAGAAATCAAATAAGCTAGTGCTAGACTTTTACTTTTTATTTATTCTATTTATATTATTTGTTGGCTGTTCTCTAGCTTGTGCTTTGTTTCGGGACGGCATCTCACTATTCAGGACTTTTTTTAGTGTGGCGCTCATCTGTTTTTTTCCTCGGTGGTTAGGGAATTCTGCAGTACTGGGCATAAAATTCAGGGTTTCAGTGCACAAAACATGCATTTCCATCATTTTGGTACATTTTGGTACTCCACTTGGGAGTGGAAGGTGGGTCAGAAACCACTGGGGTAAAAGTACTAGAGGAGCCCAGTAAAGGTTACAGAGAAGCAAGCCATACTCAGGGAAAACAGGCATCAGTTTTCAGATAGAGAAAGTGTACACTCGGTAGAGAACTGTATGAAAGATCAGGCCATTTTGTACTGCAAGGGACATAACAGCATCCATCAAGCAGGGACTGGACAAGTGGTACCAGACATGGTGAAATAGAGGTGCCTGGTCATTGGGGAAGGATCGAGACCCATCTATTTAAATTGTACAATAGAGTAAATGATTATGCATCTGAGGTTTATATGCAAATCTCATATAGTTCTCAAGAATCCACGAACTCAGCAGTAAGCCCACTTCTGCATTAAGGAATGGGAATGTGGCCTGTTTGAACTATCTTCCTGACCCACCAATCAGTATTTCATTGTAGGTCATCCTTCATTGTCTTCTTGATTTCAGAGTGGGTGACTTGGTAGCGTGGGTAGCGAAGTAGGCAGCATCAACAAAACTCGCACACAGTTTTACTCAGCCACCTTCTTCACTATAACAGAATGCCTGGCATGGGTTAGGATAGGTACTGTCTGTCTGCTACAGGTACCTACATGGCTGGTGGGACATATATGTCCCACCGACACTAAGAAAAGCCTATAAGTTATGCTTGAAGGTCACGTGCTCTACCCACCTGCATTCTCACAGAGCCACAGACTCAGGTAGAGTCAGGAATTGCTCCTTGCAGGAAAGGAAAATCAGTCCTTACCTTGGTAGAGGACTTCAGGTCTGTCATCCTCCCTGTTCTTTCAAGGAGTTTTTGAATGCTTCTGACAAAATTGGTTTTAGGCTACGAATTCCCGAAACTGATGCCCGACCATGAAATCCTGTTTCATGGTTTCTACAAATCTGAATGATAACAGAGCTGGATAGATTGTCCTTGATGAGGTGTTCTTTCATTATTTTTTGTGCTATCATTCCATATTCTTCTCAGTTGTAGTCTCATAGGATAGATCTGCTGTACATCTTGAGAGCCTTTCTTTATATAAGCTCCTTTCTTGATCTCAAAGCATTCAATATTCTTTCTGTTTTGCTTTTTTTTTTATTTGAATATGTGTCTAGATGTTTTCCTAATTAGGTCTGTTTTCACTAGAACTCTTCAGACCTTTTGGATCTGGTGTCTGTAATCTCAACTCTGGGAAGTTCTTACCAATGACTCCTTTAACTATTATTTCTTCATCACATTTTCCTTCCTGTTCTTCAGGGACTCCATTGATTCTAATATTGTTTCTCTTAACCTTATTCCACAGTTCTCTGTTATATTGCTCATTTCTTGCCAGACTTTTTATAACCTTTTGTTGTTTCCAGAAGTTTCCTCGTTCTGATCTTGGCACCACTTGATCTTTTACTCAGCTTCTGTTACTCTGCTTTTCAGGGCTTCTGTTGATTTCTTAAAATTTTATCACATACTATGTTCTTCATTGCTGTAATTTCTGATTGTATTCTTTCCTTTGGACTCTCAGACTGTCTTGTGCTTTTAACTCTCTCTGCTATTGTTTCTTTGAACTCATTGCATATTCTTATCATAATGTCACAAAAGGCACTGTCTGAGGATTTACTGATGTTTTTATGCCCTTCAGTGATATTGTTTTCACTTATTGAGCTTGGTGGGCTTCTATGTGATTTCCCCATTGGTTTTCTAATGTTTTTGCCCCCCCTGAAGATCACTGTATCACTGTTTCCCGTTCATCATCGATTTGCTCAAGCGGGCCCCAGTAGCATCTCCATGTCCTGTCTCATGCTAGTGGAGCC
>JAJIBD010011245.1:0-60940 GCA_021461705.1 Cryptotis parvus
GATTACTACTGGCAGTGCTGCGGGGCCCATAGGGGATGCCGGGATGAACTCTGATTGGTTGTGTGCAAGGCAAATGCCCTACCCACCGGATAGGGCATTTACCTTGCCAGATTGCTCTGGCCCCATCAAGGATTGATTCCTGAGTGCAAAGTCAGGAGCATTGTAGGGTGTGACCCAAAAAGAAAAGGAAAAAAAGTTTGATAAAAGGTGGCTAAAGCGATAGTACAGTGTATAGTGTGTTTGCCTTGCATGTGGCTGACCTGGGTTCAATCCCGACATCCCATATGTTCCCCGAGCACCGCCAGGAGTAATTCCTGAGTGCAGAGCCAGGAGTAACTCCAGAGACAATAAGAAAAAAAGTAGAGTCTGATATAAGGGCCAGAGAGATGCACTGCTGCATCCCCTTCCTACCTCCTCACGGTGAGAAATACTGAGCTCCTCAGCGGTTCCGGATGAAGCACTGACCAGAGGGAGCTCGAGAAACAAAAAGCTCATTTCACAATGGCATTCTTTGGCTTGGTCTGGAGCTCTAAGTGACAGTGATGGACATAGACTTTTTTTTTTTTTCCTTTAGTGAAATAAGACTACACAGAGAGCCAGAACACGGTCTCTGCCCTTTGGGGAATGACACCCTCCATACCATGAAGTCAACTTGCAAAGTTGGAACTGTGTCAGCTCTGGATGGAAATGTGAGGTGAGGTGATAAAACCACCTGCCTAGAGCCCAGAACGGTAGTCCAGCGGGTAGGGCGTTTGCCTTGCACCGCGGCCGACCAGGGTTCGATCCCCGGCATCCCCTATGGCCCCCCGAGCACCGCCAGGAGTAATTCCTGAGTGAAGAGCCAGGAGTAACCCCTGAGCCAGGTGTGACCCAAAAAAGAAAAAACAAACAAACAAACAAACCAAAAAAAAAAAAAACAGCCTAGAGCCCAGAACGGTAGTCCAGTGGGAAGGGCCTTGCACACAGCAGAGCTGGGTTCTATCCCTGCATTCCATATGGTTCCCAAGCACTGCCAGGAGTAATTCCTGAGTGTAGAGCCAGGAGTAAGCCCTGAGCATTGCTGGGTATGACCCAAAAATCAAAAACAAAACAAAAACCAAAAAAAAAAAAAAACCCTACCTGCCTGCCTGAGCTTACTAGTGAGGGCGTGGAGAGAGGTTGGGGCGGGGTGGGGGGGGGGGGTAGTGTCGTAACATTGTAAACATAAGGCCCTATCGATAACATGGTGCCAACATATTACTTTAGTGAAAATGAAATGCCACAAGCAACTCTAGGGAATTTAGCTACGATTTATTTATATTGGAAGGGGTTTATTTATCTTGGAGGGCCAAACCCAGTAGTGCTTGGGGCTTACTCCTGGCTCTGGCTCTGTGCTGAGGGATCACTCCTGTCGTGCTTGGGGAGCATATGCAATGCCAAGGATTGCTACTGTGCTCATCTGCACACAAGGCAATCTGCTGCCACTGAAAAGAGCAAGGTACATCTGGAGCAATAGCACAGCGGGTACAGCTTTTGCCTTGCGCGTGGTCAACCTGGGTTCAATCTCCGGCATCCCATATGGTCCCCTGAGCACCACCAGGAGTAATTTCTAAGTGCAGAGCCAGAAGTAACCCCCTGAGCATTGCCAGATGTGACCCCCCCACCCTGAAAAAAAAAAGGAAAGTGGATGCAGCAATACATCCTCTTGGTTCCTGCATAAGACTTTTCTTCTTCTTTTCGGGTCACACTGGGTAATGCTTAGGGGGTTACTCCTCACTCTGCATCTAGGAATCACTTCTGGAAGATAGCACGTGTCTGACTCAGGTTTGGTCTCTGGCTTCCCATATGATCCCTAAAACACGTAGAAGTGATCCTTGAGCACCACCAGGTGCGATGCCCAGGAGCTGAGGAGAAAGCCCAAGCGACAGAGTCCAGAGCCTTGAATACCATTTTAATGTTCAGTAAACAGGGAAGTTGGGGTACTATCTTTCTTTGACTCCTGAAGATGCTTAGGGGACAATATGGATACTGGGGATCGAATCTGGGTCGGCTGTGTGCAGGCAAATGCCCTACCCACTGTACTACCGCTTGGGTCCCCTGGTTTTCTCACCTTAAAGTAAAATTGTAATACTTCTGTGTTGCATGAAAATAAGTGAGTCAGGGGCCAGAGACACAGTACAGAAATTAAGGCCCTTGCCTTGCAAGTGGCCAGCCTATTTGGTGATCCACAAAGCTATATAAGGTCCCATCACTACCAGGAGTAACATGGCGTGTCGGCCCCAAAAGAAGTGAATCTGGTCAGTTACTCTGTTATATCAATTGGTGTCTAATGAAATACACAATAGTATGACTTAATTATTTATTGGAAGTTTTAGAAAGAAGTTTGTAATTGTTCAGAATGAATTTCTCTTCTAATAGGAATTTCGGGAATTTTCCAACAGTGTTCAGAACAGCACCCAATTATTTAATTAAGAGTTAATTTGGGATCACGCCATATTTCTCATTTTTCTAAAATGGACTTAAATTTTTCATTACACATTATAGGAAAAACAGAATACACAAAGAGGCAGAGTCATGATTAAAAGTCCTGCCCTTCCTTGGGGCGGAGTGATAGCCCTGCGGGGTAGGGCGTTTGCCTTGCACACGGCCGGCCCATGGCGGCCTGGGTTCGATCCCGGCATCCCATATGGTCCCCAGAGCACCGCCAGGAGTAATTCCTGAGTGCAGAGCCAGGAGAAACCCCTGAGCATTGCCGGGTGTGACCCAAAAAGCAAAAAAAAAAAAAAAAAAAAAAAAAAGTCCTGCCCTTCCATCAGAGTCACTCCTGGGACACTGGGAATTGAACCTGGGTTGGCACATGCAAGCCAAGCGCCTACCTATTGCATTATAGCTCCAGTACCTCTTCCTCCTTCCTTCCTTCCTCCCTCCCTCCCTACCTCCCTCCCTCCTTCCTTCCTTCCTTCCTCCCTCCCTCCCTCCCTCCTTGTTTCCCTTACTCCCTTCCTCTAGCTCTGTTCCCTCTTTTTCCCATCTCTTTCTCCCTCCCACTTCCCTCCCTTCCTTACTGTGCTCAGGACACCTAGAACCCCTCACAGCCAAGGAACTAAAGATGTGTCGCTGCCTGGGCCTGTGTGGTGCTGGAGTGACACTCTGTGGCACTCAGGATCATCTGGTACAGGGGGTTGAACCAGGTCCACTACGTTCCAGTCCTATGTCTGAAGCATCCCGGCAATGCTCTCTTCAAACCCTCTCCTGGACACTTCACATTCACACATGAGCACACACTCCATACTGGCAGAAAAGTAGGGTCCTGCCGTACATAGAAAATGATATTTCATCCATTTATTATGAACATCTCTTCACCTTAATAAATCATACTTCTGGGCGGAGTGATAGCCCAGCGGGTAGGCATTTGCCTTGCACGCGGCCAGCCTGTGCCGGTCGGGTTCGATCCCCGGCATCCTATATGGTCCCCCGAGCACCGCCAGGAGTAATTCCTGAGTGCAGAACCAGGAGAAACCCCTGAGCATCGCCGGGTGTGACCCAAAAAAGAAAAAAAAAATCATACTCCTGGTTCTGGGGTTGAACCCAGGGATCCCAAAGGGAAACTATGCATTCTGCTATCACTGGGCTCCATTCTCTGCCCACAAATTTCACTTTTTTTTTCTGGAGAGGGCATACACAAGCAATACCAGTCTTACTTCTGACTCTGTGTTCAGGGATCACTCCTGGTGGACTTGGGGACCATATGGGATGCCAAGGATCAAACCTGGATAGACTATACGCAAGGCAAGTGCCCTACCTGCTGCCCTATTACTCTGGCCTCCAAGACTTCACTCTCAAATGATGGCATTGTTTTCCAGAACAGGGTCTATGTCTTGTTCAGCAAATGTCCTAATGTATGAACTTGGTTTTCAATATTTCACCCTTAATGTGATGCTACATGAAACATGCATTAGCTTAGGCCCAGGGTCCAATCTCCCCACCACCATCACCACCACCACCAAGCTGTAAGCGCGGGAGAAGCTGACCTGGGAAGATGCAGTGTTTAGGACCAAGGTCAGACTACATCTTTCAAGGTCAGCTTTCCTTGCTCTCAGGCTTCCTATTGGTTTGGTCAAGGAGGGAGGGTCAGAATTCTAGTAATGTTCAAAAAGAGAAAAGGATGTGAGAGAGACAGCACAGTGGGAGAGGGTGCTGGCCTTGTGGGTTGCCTTTTTCTGTGATGCAGCTAAATTCAATTCAAATCCCTGACATCCCATATGGTCCCGAGTATCACTGGGGTCACTCCTAAGCAGAGCCAGAAAAAGTCCCTGAGCATGGCCATGTGTGGCCCAAATTGTCGGGGAACGCCGCGGGGTCCCCGACAGTGTCAGGACAGACGTTGTCTTCTACCTCCGAGGGCGCGGGAGAACAGATGAAAACTCACGAGTCCGGTGCAGTTCCAAAAATGGCTTTTAATAGTACAAAAGCTCTTCCACAGCACTCCAATATAATGAACAAACTCAAGCTCTGGTCCGAACTTAGACCATACAAAAGAGCCTAAGTCTCCCACCAAAAGAGAGAGGATCTCACCCGAGCTGAGTCCTACCCAGAAGAAGGAGCAAAGGCCAAAGAGCAAAAGGCCAAAAGCCAAAAGCCGCAGGGAGCCAAAAGCTGAAGGCTGAGGAACCAAAAGGTAAAAGGTAAAAGGTGAAGGGGCCTCAAGTCAGCCCCTTATATACACCAAAAGTAACCCAATCGGGAGGTTGTCATGCCAACAAAGAACCCTAAACAGAGTGTAGTGCCACACCCTATTGTAGGTATAAACAAAGGTTACACCAAGGACTAATCCCGAGATTATCTCTTATGTAAAACACTGGAGAGAGAGAGAGGGCTGATATAAAGTAATGCATCTTAACTTCATGAGCTTCATGTAATCTAGATGGTACCCACAAGGTCCTTATTATTATCTGCACCAGGGTGATTCTGAGTATCTTGTTCTCATGTACTGAAAGGGTCATACTCGCCTGCTTAGAGCAAACTAGTATGATCCTTCCTATAGTCTTCCTTTAGTCTCAGCGTAGCCAGGGTGGTAGTCTCCTGGTAAATTCTAACTGTCCCACGTTGGGTGCAGTGGGTATAAAGAGGAGCTGTGCCCAATCTAGAAAACATAGAAGTCTTAGTAGATGTATAAGTCAGAAGTTATTCAATCAAGGTGACTTCTGTAACTGCCACACCCTCTAGAAGTGTTTACATAGAAGAGAGATCTCATTAGAATGAACATTGCCTTAAATAAGATTAAGCTGGGAGTGAGCAAAACAACAAAACTCCCAGATTAGCTAAACATGTCCTCCAACACAAATACCCTTAAAAAGATAAATAAAAATTAAATATAGCTATGGAGCCAGAGCAATAGCACACAGCGGGTAGGGTGTTTGCCTTGCACGTGGTCGACCGGGGTTCTATCCCCAGCATCCCATATGGTCCCCGAGCACCACCAGGAATAATTCCTGAGCAAAGAGCCAAGAGTAACCCCTGAGCATCGCCAGGGAGTGACCCAAAACTCCAAAAAAAAATTTAAATTAAATAAAGCTTATTTCCTCTTACCCACTTGTGCGGGGCCCTTGCATCCCCCTCATGTTCTGCCCAAAGTGAAATTGTCATATGTCCCATGCAGAACTGTCAGTTAACTTGCTTGACTTGGGACACTGCCACTCTAGAATGGGCACAAGAAAAAGAATGACTTTCAGAGGATGTTAACGTCACGCCTGCTGGTCTTTTCTCGTGACTTTTCAGAGCATGAGCTAAAGTGTTATGTCCATCTTTTTATTTTTACCCCAACCTATACTTTCCCAATTTTTGGGGGTCACACCCAGTGACGATCAGGGGGTTACTTCTGGCTCTGCACTCAGGAATTACTCCTGGAGGTGCTCAGGGGACCATATGGGATGCCGTGGGAGTGAACCGGGTAGGCCACATGCAAGGCAAATACCCTACCCACTGTGCTATTGCTCCAGCCCCACTTTCCCCATTTTAATTTTATCAATTTCATTTTAGTGGCCATGATTGACTGTACTGTTACAGGGTTCTGTTGATGTCACTGGTGAGGTCGGATTCTGAGAAAGCAGAACACCCACAAAGAAGCTCCCAGGAGCCACTTTGGGGGGGAAGAGCTTTTCACTCTTAGGGTGGAAAAGGGATGTTTACCTTAGGGAGAAGTAGGGTGTGAACCATGTCAGCCAAGCAGGTAGGGTGTGAGAAGGGATTACAAGAGGGTACATGTGCTTAATGTGTTTAGCGACAGGGTTCCATGCATACAACATTCCCAAACCACACTCTCCATCACCAGTGTCCATTTCCCTCTGCCATTTCTCAGGGTCCCCCGTTCCACCCTCACCCCCAGTCTCCCATCATAGTTCTACAGATCAGGCCAGATTCTGTTGCTTTGAACTGTTAGTTTTTCCCTTAAGATACTTCTTTAGGAGCCCAGCAGGTAGGGCGTTTGCCTTGCATGCAGCTGGCCCATGCTGGCCAGGGTTCGATCCCCAGCATCCCATATGATGCCCTGAGCACCGCCAGGAGTAATTCCTGAGTGCAGAGCCAGGTGTGAGCATTGCCGGGTATGACAAAAAAAAAGAAAGAAAGAAAGAAAGAAAGAAAGGAAAGAGAAAGAAAGAAAGAAAGAAAGAAAGAAAGAAAGAAAGAAAGAAAGAAAGAAAGAAAGAAAGAAAGAAAGAAAGAAGAAAGAAAGAAAGAAAGAGAGAAAGAAAGAAAGAAAGAAAGAAAGAAGAAGAAAGAAAGAAAGAAAGAAAGAAAGAAAGAAAGAAAGAAAGAGAGAAAGAAAGAAAGAAAGAAAGAAAGAAAGAAAGAAAGAAAGAAAAGAAAGAAAGAAAGAAAGAAAGAAAGAAAGAAAGAAAGAAAGAAAGAAAGAAAGAAAGAAAGAAAGAAAGAAAAGAAAGAAAGAAAAGAAAGAAAGAAAGAAAGAAAGAAAAGAAGGAAGAAAAAGATGCTTCTTTATATCCTAATATGGAGAGAGATCACTGGGTCCGCACTCCTGTCTTCAAGTTCCACCCATTTAGTGGTAAATGCATGATTGTCTTTCCTTATGGCCAACGAGTACTCCACTGTGTACTACAGTAAAAGTCATCTGTTCCTGGACACTTTGGTTGCTTCCAGATTTTTCTCTACTCGGGGAGGGAATTTTTTTTTAGGTCACACCTAGGGATGCTCAGGGTTTACTACTGACTCTGCACTCAGGAATTATTCCTAGTGGTGCTATTCTGTTGGAGGACAGGTTTAGCTATTCTGGGAGTTTTGTTGTTTTGCCCACTCCCAGCTTAATCTACTTAAGTCAAGGTTCATTCTAATGAGACCTCTCTTCTATGTAGACACTACTAGAGGGTGTGGCAGTTACAGAAGTCACCTTGATTGAATAACTTCTGACTTATACATCTACTAAGACTTCTATGTTTTCTAGATTGGGCACAGCTCCTCTTTATACCCACTGTACCCAGCGTGGAACAGTTAGAATTTACCAGGAGACTACTACCCTGGCTACGCTGAGACTATAGGAAGGATCATACTAGTTTGCTCTATGCAGGCGAGTGTGACTCTTTCAGTACACGAGAACAAGATACTCAGAATCACCTTGGTGCAGATAATAATAAGGACCTTGTGGGTACCATCTAGATTACATGAAGCTCATGAAGTTAAGATGTATTACTTTGCATCAGCCCTCTCTCTCTCCAGTGTTTTACATAAGAGATAATCTCCTTAGTCCTTGGCATAACCTTTGTTTATACCTGCAATAAGGTGTGGCACTACACTCTGTTTAGGGTTCTTTGTTGACATGACAACCTCCCGATCGGATTACTTTGGTGTACATAAGGGGCTGACTTGAGGCCCCTTCACCTTTTGCCTTTTGATTCCTCAGCCTTCAGCTTTTGGCTCCTGTGGCTTTTGGCTTTTGGCTTTTGGTTTTTTTGCTCTTTGGCCTTTTGCTCCTTCTGGGTAGGACTCAGCTCGGGTGAGATCCTCTCTCTCTTTGGTGGGAGACTTAGGCTCTTTTGTATGGTCTAAGTTCGGACCAGAGCTAGGATTTGTTCATTATATTGGAGTGCTGTGGAAGAGCTTTTGTACTATTAAAAGCCATTTTTGGAACTGCACCGGACTCGTGAGTTTTCATCTCTTCTCCGGCGTCCTCGGAGGTAGAAGACAACCTCTGTCCTGACACTGTCAGGGACCCCGGCGGCGTTCCCCAGACATCTGGCGTCCCTGAGTGGGCATCCTGACACTATTCTATCACTCCAGCCCCAGATTGTTGGCTATTTTGAAGTGCTGTGATGAACAGGGGAGTGCAAATGTCTTTTTAGAAGTTTTTGGGGGCCCTTGGGGTAGGTGCCCAGGAGTGGAATTGCTGGGTCATATGGAAACTCAATTCTCATTTTATTTTAGAAGTGCCCATATTGTTTTCCGAAAAGTTTGATCCAGGCCATATTCCCACCAGCGGTCTTCCACTGGTTGATGGGATATGTCTTCCCATCAATGGGAAGACAAGTGAGACAAGTGATACAAGTGATTAACCTCTTGTCAGACAAAGGGGTGGGCAAATATTTTCTCCAAGTCTGGGAGCAATCCCCAATTTAAAAAAAAAAAACTTTAAATCTTATAAACCTTTATTTAAATGATATAAACTACATTCAATACCACATTTGATGTGCATTTAATTTTTTTTTTTTTTTTGGTTTTTGGGTCACAGATGCTCAGGAGTTACTCCTGGCTCTGCATTCAAGAATTACTCCAGGTGGTGTTCAGGGGACCATATGGGATGTCAGGGATCAAATTTGGGCTAGCCGTGTTCAAGGCAAACACTCTACCTGCTTTACTATCACTCTGGCCCCATGCACGTAATTTATGATGGAAAAATGGATTACCTGCTACCAAAGAGATGTACAGCAGGTTGGGCATTTTCCTTGTACATAACCAACTTAAGTTCAATCCATGGCACCTCAGTGGGTCCCTCAAACTCTGCCAGGGAGACATTCCTGAGTGCAGACCCAGACATAAGCCCCAGACAGCTGAGTAAGGTCCAAAACCAAAAACAAACAAACAACACAATCATCTTATGTCAGGTGCAAACTACTAATTTAACACTGAAGAGTCACAGATATTCAAAAGTGAATGAGGTCCCAGTTGGGGTATGCACCTCCAGATTCTAGTGTTAATAATACCAGGAAAGCAAAAAAAAAAAAAAAAAGGCAATGGAAACCAGGGGAGATTTCATGAGGTAGGACTGTCCCGTATCTGTGCTCTTTGGAAAGGCAGGACACCACAAGCTTATCCAACTTTGCTTCTATACACACTTCCACAGCTGAAAACCTCCCAGGCCCCAGAATGGACTTGTTTCCAATGTCGGCTACATGACCAGCAATGCCCGGAAGGGTTGATTCTGACTGTGTTCTTCAGGGATGGGCCACAGCCCTGGCTGACTGCGGACACGTCACTGTTCTCCAAAAAGGGAGGCACCACCTTATGCTGCTGCCAGCAGCTCTGCAGCCTTCTTTGCTCCACACTTTCTACCACGTTGTGCTATTTGGTGCTCAGTGGGGAGGTGACAGCTCACTGCGCTCTTCACTTACATTCCGCTGACAGCCAGTGATGAAGAGCAGCTTTTCATATGCTTATTAGCCACCTGTGTATCTCTTTGGAAAACTGTTGATGCAAATCTTCCGCTCAGTTTTTTGATTGGGTTGTTTAAGTGGTTAAGTTGTTTGAGCTCCTGAAGGATGCTGGAACATACTTCCCATAAGGGAAGTATGTTTCGTTTGGGGATCACACCTGGAGTAGCTCAGTGATTACTCCTGGCTCTGCACTCAGGAATTACTCTTGGTGGTATTTGGGGGGATCATATAGGGTGCTGGAGACTAAACCCAGGTTGCTCTCATGCAGGACAACTGCCCTGTCCACAGTACTATCTCTCTGGTGCCCCCTATGGGAAGTGTTGATATAAGGTTCTCTGCTCTCATTTAGCAGGCCGTCTTTTTTTCTTGTTTATATTTTCTCTTATACAAAAGCTTTTCAACTGAATGCTATCCTACCTGCTTAGCTTGTGTGTGTGTGTGTGTGTGTGTGTGGTGAACAAATTAGACACCTGTGTGTCCTGACTGCTTATCCTGACTTTCATTTTTTCATGATAAAATTTTATTTCAAACTGACATGTGTTGTAAAGTATATATCATGTACAATTGAATAAATGTGAGTCAAGCTGTTATTTTCTTTATTTTTCTAGTCAAAGAACTCTTTTTTTCCTTTTTGTTCAAATTTTATTACACCACTTTTAGACATACAATTGCAAGATGCTCATGTCAAGTTTTTGATCTACAGTGTTCCAACACCCATCCCTCCACCCAATCCCATGTCCCATCACCAATGTCTCCCCCTCCCTCACCCCTCCCAAACCTCAACTACTTGGCGGGTTCTGTATGTCCTTTCTCTCCTCTCTATCTCTCCCTCTCGCCTACCTTTCCTACACAATATAGAATGCAGTACATTAAAGGACATAACTGTTTCCACTAGTCTGATGGACCGCGTGGCCGCTTGCCGCCTTGTATTCAGGAGCCTCATGATCAGCGTCCAGACAGCGAAAATGGCGGCTAATGTGGTGGGTGAGTCTCATCCAGCTGCTTCCGGATCCCCCAGAGGTGATGGGCCCCCTCCCAAAACCCATCTGTTCTCCTGGGGGCCCCATGGTCAGCTGAGCCAGGGGAGAGCTGAGTTCCAGCTTCCCCAGTTGCATCTGAGGCTCTGCATGCTATGGCTGGTCACCCCAGGGCAGCTCCTGGGCGGGGCCACCGGGCTCAGAACAAAATGGAGGGCGGAAGCTGACTTTCATTTTATTGCTGTTGGAAAAAAATCCCCAAAGACATCTCTAATGTTAATAAGGAATAATTATATAAATCACGATCACGATCACGATCTTCCCGTTGATCATCTATTGGCTCGAGCGGGCACCAGTAATATCTCCATATGTCCTGTCTCATGCCAGTAGAGCCAGGGGCATCGGCTTGCTACAGGAACATAAAGAGCCTCAAACCATTATATTAGGTCATGGGTATCTTTATCAAATACTTATATTTAAATTTTTTATTCTGGACCTCCCCAGTGTTTCATGAGGGCCTCTAAGGCTGTAACTGTCAATTCTCAAGGGATTAAACATGGTGCTAAGAAATAAATCAGAGTTGGTCACAGGCAAGGCATGTGCCTTAAAAAAAAAAAAAAGAAGACATGGGCCAGAGCGATAGCCCAGCGGGTAGGGCGTTTGCCTTGCATGCGGCCGGCCTGTGCTGGCCGGGTTCGATCCCGGCATCCTATATGGTCCCCTGAGCACCGCCAGGAGTAATTCCTGAGTGTAGCCGGGTGTGACCCAAAAAGCAAAAATAAATAAATAAATAAATAAATTTTAAAAAAATTTTAAAAAAAGACATATGTCTTAACTCCTGTACTATTTCTCCAACCCCTATAAAATATTTATTGACAAGCCAAAAAGACAGTACAGCGGACAGTACAAGGGCACTTCCCTTGCATGTGGCTGACACAGGTCTGATTCCCAGCACCCCATACTGTGGACTCCTGAGCCCTACCAGGAGTGGTCCCTGAGCAGAGCCAGGAACAAGCCTTGAGCACCACAAGGTATGGCCCCCCAAACAAACATATATATATATATATATATATATATATATATATATATATATATATATATATTTACTGGGTTTTTTGCCACTCTTACTCCTGGCTCTGTGCTCTGGGGTCACTCTTGAGCTCCCCGTAGGACTGAATGTGGTATCAGGGACATAAACAGGCCTGCTACATAGAAGGCAAGAGCCTCACACACTGGATTCTCTCTCCAGCCCCTTTAAAATATTTTAAAACTGACACCCACAACCACAGCCATGTAACCAATAGCCCAGCTTCACAGTTTCACCTCTGATTTCAGAAGATGCCAAGCCAAACCACCAAAACTCCTGTGTACATCCAGTTTTATGGCTGAAAATTGTGGTGCCTTGGGAGGGGCAGATTAAAAATTATTCCAGTCCTAAAGATTCTGGAGTTCCGACAGTGCATGGCAACATGCACAGCTGTGTGACCTCTCCAAATCCCACAATACGGACAGCCCAGGAAGGCGTGGCAAATTAGATGGGAAAGTAGCATAGGTACCTGCTAAGCTCAAGAAGCAGAAACAGGGGCGGGTGATAGCACAGTGGGTAGGGTGTTTGCCTTGCACATGGTCAACCTGGGTTCGATTCCTGACATCCCATATGGTCCCCGAGCACTGCCAGAAATAATTCCTGAGTGAAGAACCAGGAGTAACCCCTGAGCATTGCAGAGGGGGTGACCCAAAAAGAAAAAAAGAAGCAGAAACAATAGCATAAAAGGCTCAACTAGCCACAAACAGCTCAGTAAAGTAAATAACTATTGGATGACAGGTTTAGCTAATCTGGGAGCTTTGCTGTTTTACCCACTGACAGCTTAATCTGCTTACATGTTCTTAAGCCAAGGTTCATTCTAATGATATCTCCTATGTAAACACTGCTAGAGGGTGTGGCAGTTACAGAAGTCACCTTGACTCTAAATAACTTCTGACTTATTATACGTCTACTAAGACTTCTGTTTTTCACAATTGGGCATAGCTCCTCTTTATATCCACTGCACCCAGCATGGGACAATTAGAATTTACCAGAAGACTGCCACCCTGGCTATGTTGAGAGTATCGTTCAAAATTATAGGAAGGATCATACTAGTTTGCCCTCACACAGGCAAGTGTGACCCTTTCAAGTACACGGAGAACAAGATACTCAGAATCACCCTGGTGCAGATAATAAACAGGGACCTTGTGGGTACCATCTAGATTACATGAAGCCCATGAAATTATGATGCATTATTTTATATCAGCCCCCTCCAGTGTTTTACATAAATAATCTAAGAAGGGATTAATCCTTGGCAACCCTTTGTTTATAGCTATAATAGGATGTGGCACTACCCTTCTACACTCTTCTACTATCTAGAAGCTGTTTAGGGTTCTTTGTTGACAGGACCCTCCCTGTCCACAGTTAGGATTACTTTGGTGTATATAAGGGGACTGACTTGGGGCACTCACCCCCTTTTTTGGGTAGGTCTCCTCTCTGGTAGGACTCTCTTTTTGTGGGACTCTTTTTTGGTAGGCTCTTTGGTGGGAGACTTGGGCTCTCTTGTATGGTCTAAGTTCTGACCAGAGCTAAGGTCTTCCATTATATTGGATTGTGGTGTAGAGCTTTTGTACTATTAAAAGCCTTTTTTGGAACTGCACCGGACTCATGAGTTTTCATCCATTCCGCCGGCCCCCGGAGGTAGAAAAGAACTTCTGTCCTGGTACTGTTGGGGACCCCAGCAGGTCCCCGACATCTGGCATCCCTGGGTGGGCATTCCCCATAAATACCTTTAACAACCCCATCGTGAGACACATTTTCTTTCACTGAAGTGTTTTAAATAATTTCAATAGCAATTTTGTAACAAGCGATATAAAATAAATTATTTTGCTTTGTAAAATAATATAAAATGGGGGTAGGCTTGGGAGGTATGTGAGAAACTGGGGCAATGACAGTCACACAGGTGGTAGACTGGAGCTGGAACACTGAACAGCCAAAATAACTGGATTAAGAGCAACTTTGTAAGGCATGGTGTTTAAGTAAAGTTTAAAAAAAAATCTAAATCTGGGGCTGGAGCAACAGTACAACAGGTAGGGTGTTTGCCTGGCACACGGCCGACCTGGATTCAATCCCTTTCATTCCATATGGTCCCCCAAGCACTACCAGGAGTGACTCCTGAGTCAGGAATAACCCCTGAGCATAGCTGGGTGTGACTCAAAAAGCAAAAAATAATAATAATAATAATTAATTAATTAAAAAATAAAATAATAACATTTTAAAATAAATTTAAAAAATAATAAAAATATTTTTAAAGTTAAATGAAATGTGGACTCACAGACATGGGGCAGAGCAGCTACTGGCTCTCCCTGTGCATAGTTCCTCACGAGGCGCCTGGGAGGGACGGCGTGATCTAGCCCTGGCCCGCCACCCCAGCAGAGCCTGCGCAACAAGCCAGGCGACCCCTCATTCCATGAGGGCCGCCATTTTCCATATCCAGACTTCCCTCTTGTCAGAACTCCACCCAGCTTAAGAGCCTATCACAGCCTGGCTCACGAGGCCGCAAGCGGCTGCGTGGTTCATCAATAAATGCTGGATTTAGAGGTGACTACAAAGAGTATGCCACCTGCACGGCAGAGCCTGGCAAGCTACCCGTGTTGTATTTGATATGCCAAATATCAGTAACAATTTAGACCTCATTCCCATGAGCTGATGGAATGGTTTGAGGCTCTTTATGTTCCTGGAGCAAGCAGATGCCTTTGGGCTTCTGAGACAGGACATTCGGAGATGTTACTGATGCCCACTTGAGCAAATCAATGAACGGAAAGCGTGATACAGTGAATGAAATGTGAATGAAGATGCTGCGTTAGCCATTAGCTTCATTGTGGATGAGTAGGCATTGGTAAGGAAAATGTTTTCAAAAAAGAGGGGAACGATAGCACATCAGGTAGAGCGTTTCCCTTGTACCCAGCTGACCTGGGTTCAATCCCAGCATTCCACCTGGTCCCCCAAACTCCTCGAGCAGTAATTCCTGAGTGAAGAGTCAGGAGTAACCCCTGAGCATCGCCGGGTGTGACCCAAAAAAGAAAAAAAATCTTTTTAGTTTATCTCAGTTAGGCAGACACATATCCAGCTGTGCAATACCCCCAAATGCCTCAGAGCTGACAGCCCATGATAAACAAGAACATGAGAAGGGAAAATTGAGCAGTCCAGTAAGCTCCATGCATGAAAACAATAACACGTAGAGTTCAACTCACACCCTCAGGCCATGACTTTAGCAACACCATTAATGGATATGTGTTGTAATAAGCAACATAAAGGGAAATTAGTGCCTGCTGGGGGGAGACTAGGGACACTGGTGGAGGGACGGGCAGACTGGTGGTGGGATTAGTGTTGGAATACTGAATATCTGAAACAACGGTACTGTAAGCAACTTTGAAAATCCTGATGTTTTCTCTGACTTGTCCCAGAGGCCTGGTGGCCGAGCCCACAAACTGCCTCGGGGCTCTCAGCCAAGATGCAGAGACTCAGACGCTTGGGGGAGAGCTGCCATCGGGCTCTCCCAAGCTCAGCTGACTATGAGGCTTCCAGGAGGCAAGATGGGTTTTGAGAGTGGGTCCATCACTTCTGTAGGGCCTCAGAAGTAGCTGGATGAGACTTGCTCACCATAATAACCGCCATTTTTGTGGTCCAGACCCAGTACATCAAACTAGTGGAACCAATCATGTTCTAGAATATGATTGGTAGATTGAATCCAATCTACAATGTGTAAGAAAGGGAAGAGAGAGAGGAGAGAGAGAGAGAGAGAGAGAGAGAGAGAGAGAGAGAGAGAGAGAGAGAGAGAGAGAAAGGAGATAAAGTACCTGCCACAGAGGCAGGCTGGGGGAAGGGAAGGGAGGTGGGGACATTGGTGATGGGAGATGGGCAGGGGTGGAGGGATGGGTGTTGGAACACTGTAGAACCAAAATTCAAACATGAACATCTTGTAATTGTATCTCTAACAGTGCTATAATAAAATATTTTTTAAAAAAGAAAATCCGATGTTTAAATAACATTTTTTTCCGCTTTTTGATTCCACCCAGCAATGCTCAAGAGTTACTCCTGGCTCTGCTCTCAGGAATTACTCCTGGCAGTGCTTGGGGGACTATATGGGATGCTGAGGATCAAACCTGGGTCAGCTGCGTACAAGGCAAGCGCCCTACCTACTGTACTATTGCTCCAGCCCCTAAATTTTTTTTTTAACAATGAAAGAAAATAATTAGGGGCTGGCCTGAAGCTCAGTGTTGCAGGACTCCTCTAAGAGCCTCTGCATCTGCTCTGAATTGCCTCTTGCAAATCACTTTGTAGATAAGGGGGTAGTCTAAATGTAGCAGTTTATCTGACCATGTATTCTGTACTAGCTGGTATAAATATTCTCTCATGCTACCACAATCATCGTGGGACTAGCTAGATCTTACCAGCATATTTGCCTGGCCACGTTGGATCCCTAAGTAATTAGACCAGAGAGAAATGCTGTTTGCCTCCAAGCAAGTAAGCATGGCTCCCTGATAACTCAAAGGCAACTAAAATACAAAACTATCGTGAAGTAGATGAGACATGTGAAGACTTGGAGAAATATTTAACTGGCATTAGTGTTAGTCTTTGGTACAGAGACATGCCATCTCAGAAACCCCCTTCTCTACCCTATAAAGGCTTTTCCAGGCAGATCTTGGCTCAAGACATTAGCATATAAAAAAGACATTAGGTGAGGTGCTGGGAGAAATTACCTGAGGGCATTTGACCCTCCCTGCCAGGGGAAGTTACATTTAGCTTACAGCTCTTCCCAGCTCTGCTAGGAGGCTTTGAATTAGCTCTGGGTCCTTGTAAACAGCCAGAAGGTATCCTGAAGTTGCTACATTTCTATAGAGCTATTTTCCTGTTTCCATCTCTAGATAGCCCAGCCAAGAATGGGCTGGGCTGGGAGTTGGGGGGTTTCTAGCTATAGAATAAGCTGCAAGAAGAAAGAAGCTCTCTTTTTCCCCCCTTTTGCCATTTCAGCTTCCCTTGGCATTTTGCTTCTCCGTCCTCTCCATTCTCTGTTGGGCCTCAACACGTGGTGACAGCCATCTTGGCCTACACCTGGCTGGGGCCTAGCTGGGAACCCAGAGTCCGGAGGTTTTCCCTGTTCTTAGATTGTATATTGGATCCTGTGATAGTAAAGTCATTTTAAAACTGCATTGGATGCAGTCTCAAACGCTGCTGGGGAACCTGGAACTCCGCTTTCCCCAGGCTCAGCTGACCATGGGGCTCCCAGGAGGACAGATGGTTTTTTGGGAGTGGGCCCATCACCTCTGGGGGTCCTGGAGGCAGCTGGATGAGACTCGCCCACCACACTAGCCACCACCTTCGCTGTCCGGACGCTGGGATACTACCTCACGACCAGATTCATGGAGCAAAACCAGTTCGAGCCCAGGTTGTGCGGCCACTTGCAGCCACGCAGTCCATCAAAGTAGTGGAAACAGTAATGTCCTTTAATGCGCTACATTCTACGATGTGCAGGAAAGTTTGGTGGGAGGGAGAGACAGAGAGGAGAGAAAAGACATACAGAACCCGCCAAGTAGCTGAGGTGTGGGAGGGGGGAGGGAGGTGGGGACATTGGTGATGGGAGATGGGTTTGGGTGGAGGGATGGGTGTTGGAACACTGTAGAACCAAAACTCTACATGAGCATCTTGCAATTGTATGTCTAAACGTGGTGTAATAAAATTTGGGAAAAGAAAAAAATAATAAAATAAAGAAAAAGGGGGAAAAAAACTGCATCGGATTCCTGAGTCTTCATCCATTCCCGCCCGGCTTCAGAGGTAGAAGGGAACTTCGCTTCCCGGCACTGTTGGGGACCCCAGTGGCATCCCTGACAGCTCAGTGTCAGGATGCCTGTATGTGAGCATCGGGCATTCAGCAGAAACTGCCCTGGGAACTCTAACCTCTTTCCAGCCACCCACACATGCAGAAGGCATTGCTGGGATGTGGGAGGCAGCTGGGAGGGAAGCACCAGTGACCCTCGAGAGCAGCAAGGCCAACACTGATCACCACAATGTGCAGGTCTGGTGGCAGTTCAGACACGGCTCACCCAAGACTTACCAAGGTTTGACCAAACTCTTCCTTCACTGGCAAAGGCGCAGTCGGAAGTAATGATATCCTGGCTGGGAAAATCTCCAGGTGCTCAATTTTCAGCACGTGCTTAAGGGTGTGGGGGTGCAGCTAAGAGGTCAAGGGGCACACGGCACGCTTTGAGGGCACAGCCCTGGGCATGATCCCCACCCCTAAAGCAGAAAGATCATGCACGTGAAAAAATACTAAAGAAAACACCCTAAAGTAATAACAGTGATTGTTTCCACATGGTGGTATGAAGGGCGCTTATTACTTCCTTCTGAGTAATAACAGAGTGATTCAATGATGCCATGACTCAGTGTTAATAAATCATGTGGTAACAGATGTACTGACTGACCCCACTGTGGGCATCATTTCACAACATCTACCTGCATTAAGTCACCACTCTGTACATCTTCAACTTACCTCAGGGGCTGTGTTAACTTACCTCAAAGGAGCTGGGGAGAGGAGAATTCTAAAGGAAGGAAATTATTACATATACACATAAAATATAAATGAGTTTTATTATAAATCTTTAGACGCGTACACTTAATACCAAGGAGTGTTTTTTTAAAAACCAATGCATTAAAAGAGTATACTATCAAGTAACATTTACCAGCACTTAGGTTGGCTTACTTCATGAGATCATTAATATTAATAATATTCATATTCACTGACCTACAATAAAAAATTATATGAGTCTACAAAAGTTACCACCATTTTCTGCTAAAAAAAAACTCTAATAAACTAGATGTTATTTCTCTTATAACAAGGGGAATTTCAGATGACTTACCAAAAAAAAAGCATAGTGAAAAGATATAAATGATAATATATAAAAAAGGCAAAAACAATATTTAAAAAGTTAGCACCAAGAGGGAATTTCAGATAGCTTACCAAAAAACACACAGTGAAAAGATAAGATATAAAAAACAGTAATATATAAAAAAAGCAAAAAAAATAATATACAATATATAAAAAATAGCACTAAGTGAAATCTGAATTAATTAAAAAAAAACAGAAGGTCGTGAGAACAGTTGCTGTGGCCCCATCACGGAAGAACTGAAAGAATACAGAAGTAATCTCAGCAAAGTTGGAATTGCTCCAGAAAGCAAGAAGGAAGCAGAGAAGAAACTCGTCGTGAAACCCGTCAGCACTGGCCCCAGCTGCCCAATGGAGGGAACGATTCCATCTCACCTTCAGAACTCTGTGCAAGTATGGTGTGACCCAGGTTCTCCTAAATTTACCATTATGAAAAACTCACCACCTTGTCCCTGTTTCTCAAACATCATCAGAGCAGTTAAAAAACAAAAACAAGGGCTGGAGCAATACCACAGGGAGTAGGGTATTTGCCTTACACACAGCCAACCTGGGTTCGATCCCGGCATCCCATACGGTCCCCGAGAGCACCTCCAGGAGTAATTCCTGAGTGCAGGGCCAGGAGTAACCCCTGAGCATCGCCAGGTGTGACCCAAAAAAGAAAAAAAAAAAAAAAAGAAAGAAAACCCACAAACACACACTGACATTTCATTTTCCTAGTAAACACTTAAAGGATTACACAGTGCTACAAGGGAATGAGACTCAATGAAAACACTCAAACATCCCAGAGTCGCACAGAAAGGCAAGTGAAGGTGTGGGGAGCGCGGGGACAGAGAAGGGAGGAAGAGAAAAAATCAAGAAAGAAAATCAGGGGCCGAGGCAATAGTACAGCAGGTAGGGCACTTGCCTTGCATGCAGCCAACCCAGGTTCGAGCCTTGGCATCCCACACAGTTGGTCTCTCGAGCACCACCAGGAGAGAGTGCATACTGAGTGCAGAGCAAGGAAGTAACCCCTGAGCACTGCTAGATGTGAGCCAAAAACAAACAAAACTAGGAATAAAATTAACAGAGGGAGGGGCGGAGCGATAGCCCAGCGGGTAGGGAGTTTGCCTTGCACGAGGCCGGCCTGTGCCGGCCTGGGTTCGATCCCTGGCATCCCATATGATCCCCTGAGCACCTCCAGGAGTAGTTCCTGAGTGCAGAGCCAGGAGTAACCCCTGAGCATCGCCGGGTGTGACCCAAAAAGCAAAAAAAAAAAAAAAAAAGTTAACAGAGGGACTTTGCTAACTCATCCTGATAAAAGGACAGAGGAATGTAAGACAGCTTACAGCAAAGGAAGAGCCACACCTTCACAAGATAGCACTGGAGCTCTGGTCTGCATGTGCTGAGAGGGAAAGAAGACGGGAGGGGAGATGTCCAGCGAGCAGCATCCAGTTAGAGCCTCTGGGGCTGGAGTGACAGTACAGCAGGGAGGGTGTTTGCATGGGTCCCAGCCAGCTTCGATCCTCAGCATTCTAACTGGTCCCCTGAGCACCACCAGGAGTAATTCCTGAGTGCAGAGCCAGGAATAACCTCTAAGCATTGCCAGGGTGACCCAAAAAAGAAAAAAAAGTTATATAGAAATCATACATGTGAAAATTTTTCACTTACATACACATTTAAAGAAATACCTATCAGAAGAAAGTATCATTTAGCACCTATTTGTAAAAATCAAAGTAAAAGATGATTTTTTTAAAAAATTCAGGCCAGTGGCCAGAAATATAATACAGGGGTTAGAGCACTTGCTGTGCATGCAGCTGACTCCAATTTGCCCTCCAGTACTTCATAGGGTCCTCTGACAAGTCCAGGAGCAGCTGCTCAGCACCATCGGGTATGGCCTAAAAATAAAATAAAATAATAACAGGGACCAGAGCAACAGTAAGTGGGTAGAACATGTGGCTGACTCGGGTTTGATCCCGGGTACTCCCATGCACTGCCAGGATAATTCCGAGTGCAGACCCAGGAATAACTCGAGCATCACTGGGTGTGACCCAAAAAGACAAAAAGCTTAACAACAATGACAATAATAATGATAATAAATTCATAGGCAGAAAGATAGCTCAATGGGCTGGTGCATGCACTCAGGTTCAATCAGGGGTACCACCTGATCCCCATTGTGGTTAGGAATGGCCCAAAAAACAAAACAAAACTCAGTATCATTGTTTTTGTTTTGTCCTGGCAGTGCTCAGTGGATTAAGGCTTGGGATGGAACCCAGGTCATCTGCAGGCAAGGCAAGCACATTTCCCACTGGTTAACTTCAAGAAGAGAAGGGGTCTGGCCAAGAATTTAGCTCAGGGGCAGATACACGCCTTGCATCTAGGAGACCCCAGGTTCGATCCCTGGCACCACACACACAAAAGAGAATTGCATTCAAAATTTGTTCAAAAAGAATCCAACAATTAAGGCCAGAATGACATAGAGGAGTAGGGCATTTGTTTTGCATGTGTGAGGCTGGAGCGATAACACAGCGGGTAGAGCGTTTGTCTTGCATGCATCCGACCAGGGTTCGATCCCCAGCATCCCATATGGTACCCCGAGCAACACCAGGAGTAATTCCTGAGTGAAGAGCCAGGAGTAACCCCTGTGCATTGCCGGGTGTGACCCCCAAAAATAATTGTTTTGCATGCAGCTGACCGGGTTTGATCTACAGCATCCCGTATGGTCCCCTAGCACTACCAGGAGTAATTCCTGAGTGCAGAACAAGGAATAATACCTGAATATTGCCGGGTGTGACCCCCCAAAAAAAATGAACAATCACAGAATGAGGGGTCATGGTTGGGTAATAGGAAAAATGCACATAAAACGGTTGCACATTATATATGTGAACAGATGTGGAAAGATCATTTTCTCAGTGAGGATAAGATGTGTACATCCTCTATGAACACTGCAATGTAAGCTGAGCGCCAAAACACACTAGATAGACAGAGATGTGCTCCTTACAGAGCCGGGGTCGGGTGGGGGCAGTCAGGTGGGGGCAGTTCTTGGAGGCTGGGCTGTGCCCTAATCAAACCCCATCTGCACTTACATGTTCCACCCCCTTTGTTCCACATCCAACGCCATCCCCACCTGCACCCGAAGTTCATCCTGCTATCAGTTTCTTCCTTCTTTCCCACCTTCTGTTCCCACACCACCTGTGAGGACAGGGTAGCCATGGCCCTCCTGAGGAAGACCAGGCTAGGAAGTCAAGTCCAGCAGCAGGTGCGTGTGCACCTTTGGTCAGACAAGCTGCTTCTCTCTTCACTGACGTCCCTCCAGGCTGCCTGGCGCGGCTCCTTAGGTGGCTGAGCCAGGCCAGAAACTGGGGCACGGGTGGCTCCAGCCCCAGGGCCTCCCTGCTGCCCCAGGCCCTGTAGGGGCTGCGCCAGAAGTAGCGGAAGTATCTGGAACACAGAAGAGAGAGAAGTTTTCCTAAGGCACCGTCTCAGCACCCGTGATTCCATCTGACATGGTGAGCTCAGCAGGACAGAGCAGTCCCAGGCCTGCATGTGCCAAGTCTGGGCCTCTGGATGCAAGAGATCATTTATCTATGGCTCTGGACAGCAAAAGTCTCAGTTCCACCATTTGTCAGTTCTCTCCTGGGAGAGAATCAAGTAAGCCCAGGTAGGACTAGAGAGACAGCCTGGGGCTGAGTGGGCTTGTCTTGCAAGCTGCTGGCCCCCAAGCCTCTACACAAGGCATAGGCACAACCAACATGGTGCTCAGGAGTTTGGGGTGTGGCCCCAAAACAAGAGTCAAGACCTAAAACAAGATGGACATTCCTCCAAAAACTAGAAACTGAGCTCCCATTTGATCCACCAATACCACTTCTGGGAATATACCCTGGGAAACCCAAAATGCACAGCAGGAACACCATCTGCAATTCTACGTCCATCACAGCACTATTCACAATAGCCAGAATCTGGAAACAACCTGAGTGCCCGAGAACAGACGACTGACAAAGAAACGATGGTACATCTACACAATGGAATACTATGCTACTGTTAGGAGAAATAAAGTCTCATAATCTCATAATTCACCTATAAATGGATGGACATGGAAAGTATACTGCTGAGTGAAACTAGTCAGAAGGCAAAGGACAGATATAGAATTTATTTGTTTTGCGTTTTATTTGTGGAAGATAAAAAAATAGTAAGAGACTAATATCCAAGGCCAGGGAAAACAAGGACCAGGAGTATCTGTCAATGGTTGGAATCTACCACATGTGTGGGGAGGGAGGGTGTTGCAGGACTCCTCTAGGAGCCTCTGCATCTGCTCTGGGTTGCCTCCTGCAAATCACTTCGTAGATAAGGGTGTAGTCTATTAGACTTTGGTACAGAGACATGCCATCTCAGGAACCCCTTTCTCTACCCTATAAAGGCTTTTCCAGGCAGATCTTGGCTCAAGACATTAGCATATAAAAGGGCCTAGGTGAGGTGCTGGGAGAAAATACCTGAGGGCATTTGACCCTCCCTGCTTTCCATAATAATGGGAGGGAGGTCTCTCTTTTATCATGCAATACCAACATGTATATCCCTTTACCTGTTTTCAATTCTTGGTTCTATCTGGTGTTATCATTTCCAACTCTTATTGTCAAACTGGTCTTGTCTCTATCTTACCTAACCTCTGTCCCCTCCTGCAGGGTATAAAACTAGCCTGCTTCCTCTCTCAAACTCTCTTTTTGGGCTCTCTTTGTGAGCTCACACCCTTCTTGGGAGTCTTGTCTTTGTCTCCTCTTTTTTTTTTTTTTTTTTTTCACATTTTATTTTATTTTTTTTTAATTTTTTATTTTTACAATTACAAAGATATACAATTAAAAAGTTCATATTTGGGTTTTGATCATACAGTGTCCCAGCACCCATCCGCCACCAGCGCCCATCTCCCACCATCAACGTCCCGGTTCCCTCCCTCTCCCCCAGCCCTCCTCCATGGCAGGTTCTTTATTTCTTTCCATTTCTCTCTCTTTCTCTTTTCCTTTCTCTCAGACTATGGATTACAAAACATACATTAAAGGGTTGTCATGTGTATCTTTTTGCCTCTATTTAATGCTCAGCTTTGGTGCATCTACACAATGGAATACTATGCAGCTGTTAGGAAAAATGAAGTTATAAAATTTGCCTATAAATGGATGGACATGGAGAAGATTATGTTGAGCGAAATTAGCCAGAAGGAGAGAGACAGATACAGAATGACTGCATTTATCCGCATAACATAAATATATATGTACATATTATGATACCAATATCCAAGGTCAAGTGAAACATATATCAGGAGGTCTTGTCAAAGGTGGAAATTATCACAAGCGTGTGGGAGTCAGAGGCTAGGTAAGACAGAAAATGGAACAATGTGCTAACAATTGTCGAGGGTACTAATGTCTCTTTACAGGGCCTTTACGCGTGGTGGCCGCCATTTTGGCCTACACGTGGCTGGGGTTCTAGCCAGGAATCCTAAGCACAGGGTTTTTCCTATTGCTAATTTGTATGCCTGAACCTGTGTAAGTAAAGCCTTTTAAAACTGCATCGGATTCCTGAGTCTTCATCCATTCCCCACTGGCTCGGAGGTAGAAGGGAACTCGCTTCCCAGCACTGTCGGGGACCCCGACAGCTTCCCTGACAGGAGGGGACAGAGGTTAGGTAAGATAGAGACAAGACCAGTTTGACAATAAGAGTCAGAAATGATAACACCAGACTAGAACCAAGAATTGAAAACAGGTAAAGGGATATACATGTTGGTATTGCATGATAAAAGAGAGAGAAAGAGAGAAAGAGAGAGAGAGGTGTCCACCATAGAGGCAGGCTGTGTGTGTAGGAGGGAATCTGGGGATATTGGTATTGGAAAATGTGCCCTGTGGAGGGATGGGTTTTGGGAACACTGTGTGACTGAAACCCAATCATAAACAGCTTTGTAACGATCTATCTCACAGTGGTTCAATAAGAGAAATAAAAGAGCCAAGACCAGGTAAAGATGGGGCTGGAGAGGACAGGGGGTGGCGCACTTGCCTTGCAGGCAGCTGACTCCATTTCCATGGCCAACAAGGCTCCAGGAGCTCTACCATGTGTAGCCCCGAAACAAAACAGACCAGGGGAAGGTGATGAGGATAATGAGGCAGATTCACACGAGAAGGCCTTTTCTTTTTGGGGTTTTGGGACACATCAATGGTGCTCAAGGCATGCTCTTGGCTATGCTCACTCCTGGAGGATGCTGGAGATGGAACCCAGGAGGAGAGCCTGTGCAAAGCTGACTCCCTCCCCACTGCACCATCACGACAGCCCCCCACGTTCGGAACCCTTTCTCCCCAGCCTCACTTTCTTTATTTTCACTTCGGGTCACACCTGGCAATGCTCAGGGATCACTCCTAGTAGTGTTCAGGGGACCCTGTGGGATGCTGAGGATCCAATCTAGGTGGGCCACATGCAAGGCAAAGGCCTTCCCCCATTCTGCTATCGCTCCAGCCCCCTCAGCCTCACGGGACAGCCCTTTCTCTGGCCTCAATGCTCTCCCCTCAACCCCAATCCATCCAGCCCCCACAGGGCCCAGGACATATTCTCACCTTTGTCCGCCAGCGCCTTGTGCAGCTTGCTGTGCCTGTAGGTGGAGATGATCTGGAAGTTCACCACACTGAGGGCGTTCAGCCCTTGGTCCTGCAGCAGCTTCAGGGAGGCGGCATGAATAAGCTGATGGGAGCGCCGGCATTTCGGGAGGCTGCACTCGCCCCGGACGAAGGACTTGCACACGTGAAACTTGGTGCACTGCTCCCTGAGGTTGCAATAACCGTACAAGGCCTCGCCTTTGTTGTAGAGCAGGCAGACCTGGGCGGGGACACAGCCGCTCCTGAAGCATCTGTTTGTTTGGGGCCACACCCTGCACTGCTCAGGGTTTACTCCTGACTCTAGTCTGCTTCCCATCTTGCAGTGCTCAAGGGACCATATGGGATGCTGGAGATCAAACACGGATTGGGCACGTGTATCCCAAGCATCCAAGAGCTGATAACTAGGTAAGGAAACTGGAAAACTACCAGGCTGGAAGAACAGATGAAATCATGCAGTTTGCTGCTACCCAGATGGGTCTGGAGAGCATCACGCTGGGTGGAGTTAGAGGGAGGCAGAATGATCTCGCTAACGTGAGACAGAAAGAAACAGGGGCTGGAGCGATAGCACTGCGGGGAGGGCTTTGCCTTGCACATGACCGACCTGGGTTCGATCCCCAGCATCCCATATGGTCCCCGAGCACCACCAGGTGTTATTCTGAGTGCTAGGAGTAACCACTGAGCATCGCTGAGTGTGACCTCCCCCCCAGAAAAAAAAAGAAACAGTGAGGGGTTTAACACATCCCAGACCCAACAGAAACTGAGAGCTTAGAGAAGTTTTTGTTTCCATTTTGGGGTTACACCAGGTAGTGCTAAAGGATCAGTCTTGGGACACTGGGAAAACAGGGAGGGAGGGAGGGAGGGAGGGAGGGAGGGGAGGGAGGGAGGGAGGGAGGGAGGGAGGAGGGAGGGAGAGGGAGGGAGGGAGGGAGGGAGGAAGGAAGGAAGGAAGGAAGGAAGGAAGGAAGGAAGGAAGGAAGGAAGGAAGGAAGGAAGGAAGGAAGGAAGGAAGGAAGGAAGGAAGGAAGGAAGGAAGGAAGGAAGGAAGGAAGGAAGGAAGGAAGGGAAGGCAGGCAGAGAGGAAGGCAGGGACGGAGGGGAGGGAGGGAGGTGGTTTCCCCACATCAGTGCTCTCACAGTAGAGCCAGCGTGCTGGAATATCACTGATCAGACTTCAGACCCATGAACCGGTCCTGCTCTCAGAGACAAGTCTAATGCCAAGGTCCTGGCTCTGGTCTGGTTCTGGGCCCTAGTATCAGGAGTATTAGAAAGACAGCGGGAATCCTGAGAGCTCTCAAGAGGACGCAAATAAACTGAGAAGTTCTTTTCTCAAGAGTGACCTCTGACCATCAACAGCTTTCACAAACTCTAGGGGAAAGGCAGATGGGAGGGCAGTAATGGAGGATGGGGGGCAGTAATGGCAGATGGGGGCAGTAATGGCAGATGGGGGGCAGTAATGGCGGAGGGGAGGGCAGAAATGGCGGATGGGGGCAGTAATGGCGGAGGGGAGGGCAGTAATAGTGTCCCATCCAAGTGCTGCAGCCCTCACACCCTCAGCTGAACTGGGGACCCAATCCCCAAGACCCTCAGGCAGGAACAGCTTCGAGAGAGGCGCTGAGGGAGCCTCCAGGCTGTGACAACTCCTCAGTGCGATTTTTGGCTCTGCAGCCCACGACCATTCAGATCAAGATCAGGCTCGACCTCATCCGCCTGGCCCCGCTGTCTCATTTCACACCTCTCAGTGGGTTATCCCCAAACCCCTTGTTGGATCTCTCAGGTGCACCTCAGTCCCTGGGAAAACCAACCTCACCAGTCGGAGGGGCCAGTCACTGATTACCCAGACAACTTTTGGGGGTCATATGGCCACACCTGGTGGCACCTGGGGGACCATACAGTGCCAGGGGCGGAATCCGAGTATCCTGCTGCAGAGCCTACACTCTGCCCGCTAAACAGCCACCCTCAGCCCAGGGGCAAGTTTAGGGAACACTCTTCCTACTGACATTGGCACACACTGCATCTATGCCAGCAGAGCCAGGCCTTCCGGTTGGCATCATCATGGCACACCAAGCTGTCAACCCCTGTAACTGGTACTCGGTCATTGTGGCCACAACTCTAAACCTGGCACCTGCACTGAGGTGCAGCCACGGCCCCGGCTTAGCAGAAAGGTCTGCGTCCTGGAAAGCCTCCTTAGGCCCAGGCATGTGGTAGGGTGCCTCACTTCAACAAGGCATCAGAGCTCAAAATAAAGTATCTTCAGGGCCAGAGAGAACGCTCAAAGGCCCAGGCACAGGTGGTGCATGCAAGAGGCCTGGGTTTGATTCCTGGCATGGGCTGGCCTCCCAGGCACCATCAAAACCTACCCTGGAGGGCTGGAGGCGATAGCACAGGGGGTAGGGTGTTTGCCTTGCACGCGGCCAACTTGGGTTCAATCCCGGCATCCCATATGGCCCCCGAGCACTGCCAGGAGTAATTCCTGAGTGCAGAGCCAGGAGTAACCCCTGAGCACTGCTGGGTGTGACCCAAAAAAGAAAAAATATACTTACCCTGGAGTACTATACCTGAGCACTGTTGGCTGGAGCCCAAAAGTAAAAAACCCAGAGTATACAGAAAACCAAAGAAAACAAATCTGAAAATGAAAATCTACTGTTCACTTACTTATTTTGGTTTTGGGTGCTGAGGTTTTACTCCTGGCTCAGAGCTCTGGGATCACTTCTGGTAGGCTGAGGACACCATACAGTGTGCTGGGGATCAAACCTAGGTCAGCCATGAGGCAATGCCCTACCTACTATATTACTGCTCTAGCCTCCAAAAATCTACTGCTCAAAAAGTCCATAGAAGGGGCCAGAGCCATAGTTCAGTGGGTAGGGTGTTGGCCTTGCACGTACCAACTTAGGTTCAATCCCGGCATCCCATATGGTCCCCCAAGCACCGCCAGGAGTAATTCCCGAATGAAGAGCCAGGAGTAACCCCTGAGCATCGCTGGGCGTCACCCAAACAGCAAAAACAAAAAAAAATCCATAGAGGGGCTGAAGTGATAGAACAGCAGGTAAGGCATTTGCCTGATTCTTGAGTGCAGAGCCAAGAGTAACCCCAGGGCATCGACAGGTATGACCCAAAAAGCAAAAACCAAAAATAAAAAATATAAATAAAGAGTCCATAGAATTCAGTGATAAAATAGAAACTGATGTTTTCTTGAAGACTTTAAACAAATGCTCTGGGTTTTACCTTTTTGTTGTTGTTGTTAGAAGACTAGCCTGGGACCAGAGAGATAGTTCAGGGTTTATGGTACTTGCCTGGCACACTGCCACCACAATTTGATTCAGAGTCGGTGGGGGGCATGGGGCAACGGTGGAGGGAAGGGGACACTTGTGGAAGGTGTGATAACAATTTGGTATGAATACCTATCATGGATCATAAACCCGAGTGTTGCAGGCACGAATACCTATCGCTGATCGTAAACCGAGTGTTGTAGGCATGACTACCTATCACTGATCATAAACCTGAGTGTTGCAGGCATGAATACCTATCGCTGATCATAAACCGAGTGTTGTAGGCACGAATACCTACAACTGATCATAAACTCGAGTGTTGTAGGCACGAATACCTATCGCTGATCATAAACCCGAGTGTTGCAGGCACGAATACCTACAACTGATCATAAACTCGAGTGTTGTAGGCATGAATATCTATCGTTGATCATAAACCCGAGTGTTGTAGGCACGAATACCTATCGCTGATCATAAACCGAGTGTTGCAGGCATGAATACCTACAATTGATCTTAAACTCGGGTGTTGTAGGCACGAATACCTATCGTTGATCATAAACCCGAGTGTTGTAGGCACGAATACTTATCGCTGATCATAAACCCGAGTGTTGTAGGCATGAATACTATCGCTGATCATAAACCTGAGTGTTGTAGGCATGAATACCTATCGCTGATCATAAACCGAGTGTTGCAGGCATGAATACCTATCACTGATCATAAACCCGAGTGTTGTAGGCATGAATACCTATCGCTGATTATAAACCCGAGTGCTATAATAAATTTTATTTTTGTTTTGTTTTGTTTTGTTTTGTTTTGTTTTGTTTTTTGGGCCACATCTGACGATGCTCAGGGGTCAGTTCTGGCTCTGCACTTGGGAATCACTTCTGGCAGTGCTTATGGGGAAAATATGAAATGCCAGAGATCGTACCTAGGTTGGCTGGGTGCAAGATAAGCACCTTAACTGCTGTACAATTGCTCTGGCCCCTGTAAAAACTTAGAAAATATTGACCAGGTTCATCAGCCTAGGACATTAGACGGCTCTAAGTCACGAAAACAACAAAAATAGAAACCGCGCTTCCTTGTCTGAGGACAACCAGGCAGCCTCTAGCTCAGTGTGTGGAAAAGTGGACGATACTGCCCTCTGGCGGGGGTGAAAGCAGCTAGGCACGTCTGTGGAGGTAGCTTCAGGTGCACCTGGGACTGGGAGGCACTCCTGTTAATTACAGGGATTGGGCCCCATCTGGCAAAGCTCAAGGCTTAATCATGGCTGAAGGGGCCATATGAGGTATCAGGGATCGAACCAGCTTCAGTTGTGTGCAAGGCAGTGCTTTACATGCTATACTTTCTCTCCAGCCCCTGTTGGGTCTCACTTTTTTTTCTTTTTGGGTCACACCCAGCGATGCTCAGGGGTTACTCCTGGAGGTGCTCAGTGGACCATATGGGATGCTGGGGATCAAACCCAGGAGGGCCACGTGCAAGGCAACTGCCCTACCTGCTGTACTTGTTGGCTCTGTTAAAGGGAGCTGTGCGGGGCCTGAGCGATTGTATAGCAGGTAAGGACTCTGGCAAGCTGGGTTTGACACCCCATATGATTCCTGAGCCTGCCAGGAGGGATCCCTGAACATCTCCAAGTATGGCCCAAACAACAAAATGAATAAATAAAAAGGAGGGGCCAGAGAGATAGTACAGTGGGTAGGGCACTTGCCTTGCACACAAGACTTTGAATCAGGGTCTGCTGCATGCAAGACAAGTGCCTTACTCCCTCTACCATCTCTCTGGCCCCCAAAGAAAAACTGTATTAATTGATTTATTTGGCACCAGGGCTTACTCCTGGCTCTGCACTCACGGGTGACAGCCCCAGGACACTCACGGGTGACAGCCCCAGGACACTCACAAGTGACAGCCCCAGGACACTCACACGTGACAGCCCCAGGACGCTCACGGGTGACAGCCCCAGGACACTCACGGGTGACAGCCCCAGGACACTCCCACATGACAGCCCCAGGACACTCACACGTGACAGCCCCAGGACACTCACACGTGACAGCCCCAGGACACTTACGGGTGACAGCCCCAGGACACTCACACGTGACAGCCCCAGGACACTCACGGGTGACAGCCCCAGGACACTCACACGTGACAGCCCCAGGACACTCGCGCGTGACAGCCTCTTACTCAGCTCCAAGAGCTGCTTAGCAAACCCCCAGAAAGCAGAAAGTTGGTTTTTTTTTTTTTTTTTTTTTGGGGGAAGGTCACACCAGCGGCGCTCAGGGGTTACTCCTGGCTCTGTGCTCAGGAATTACTCCTGGCAGTGCTTGGGGAACCATATGGGATGCTGGAGATCGAACCCCGGTCTGCCCCACGCAAGGCAAATGCCCTACCCGCTATGCTATAACTCCAGCTCCCAGAAAGTTATTTTTATCCCTTACAGAGGCCCCATTCCAGTTTCAAAATCCAGTAAAATGACAGACTCCAGGAAAGATCAGCGCTGAGCCCCCTCAGGCACTCTATCTAGACTCTGCCTTGTCTCCCTGATTTCTCTCACCCAGAGGGGAGAGTGGAGGCCACTCACCTCTGGTAAGAGGCAAGGGTCATTCTGCAGAAGCAAGATGCGAAGCTGAGCTTCATTGAGGCCAAAAATTCCATGATGCTTCAGTACCTGGATGTTGACAGGTGTGTGGATGTCGTGGGGAGAGGGTACAGGTCGACCTAGAGGGAGACAGCAGCTCAGGCACTCGGAGCAAAGAACAGTTAAATTCTCTGGGGAAATCTTCCCATTCCCAAGATACTGCAGACAGCTCTTAAAAGAAGGACGGGTGGGCCGGAGCAATAGCATAGCGGATAGAGCATTTGCCTTGCACTTGGCCGGCCTGGGTTTGATCCCCAGCGAATATTCCATATGGTCCTCTGAGCACAGTCAGGTGTAATTCCTGAGTGCAGAGCAATGCTGAGCATTGCCAGATATGAATCAAAAAGAAAAAAAAAAGGTGTGAGGCTAGAGTCATAGTACAAAGGCACGGTACTTGCCCCCCCTTTTTTTTTTTTTTGGGTCACACCCAGCAATGCTCAGGGGTTACTCTTGGCTCTTTGCTCAAGAATTACTCCTGGCTGTGCTCAGGGGACCATATGGGATGCCGGGCATCAACCCCAGGTCGGCTGTGTGCAAGGCAAATGCCCTACCCGCTGTGCTATCGCTCCAGTCCCGGTACTTGCCTTTCAAGCAGCTGCTCCAGGTTTGATCCCTGGCACCACATACGGTTCCTGAGCCCCATCAGGAGTGATCCCTGAGCACAGTGTTAGAGGTAAGCCTTAAACACTTCCAGGTGTGGCCCAAAATAAAAAGCAAAAACAAATAAATCCATAAAGTGGGTAAGGCAAGATAGTACAGTGGTTAGGGCATTTGCGCTGAACCGGGTTGGATCCCCGACATTTCATATGGTTCCCCACCCAAGCACCACCAGGAGTAATTCCTGAGTGCAGAGCCAGGAGTAACCCCTGGGCATCGCAGGGTATGACCCCAAAAAGCAAAAAACAAAAAAACAAAAAAACTGGTTGAGGGGGCTGGGCCAGCACCCTGCTTTGCCAGGGGTAAGCTGGGGTTTGATCCCCACTTCTTAATCTTAGAGCACCATTGGGGAGCAAACCGCCTCTCCAGCACCAAGCCAGAACAAGCCTCTAACATTGGGCGTGACCCCAAAACCCAAACTTAATGTCCAAAAAGCTGGATTGACACAACACCCCCCAGACTAATTTAATTTAGGTTTGGGGTGACACCCAGTGGTGCTCTGGGAATACTCCTAGTTTTACACTTAGGGGATCACATTCCTGGCGGTTACCCAGGGCAGATGCTGAGGACAGAAATGGGGTCGGCCACATGCAAGGAAGTACACATGTAAGTACCTCAACTCCGGCGGCTCACTGCTCATTTTCATTAGCAACGTAAGTGCTTCAAAGCCAGCGGCGCCCATCAAATCTCAGAGACCAAGTGAGGGCATCAACGTTGAGGGATGCACCCCCAAACAGCGCCTCCCGCATACCACCAATGTTAACACATAAACTCAGAGTGGCTCAGCGACTACACGCTGGCGCTTTGCATGTGGGAGCACCCAGCCTCCCATGGTCTCCCAGAATCGCTTTTGGGGGACACGAAAGAGATCAAGGAGGTCTGAAGTCGGGAGGAAGAATCAGAACGAGGAGGCCAGAGCGATAGCCCAGCGGATAGGGCATCTGCCTTGCACGCGGCCGGCCTGTGCCGGCCCGGGTTCGATCCTAGGCATCCCATATGGTCCCCGAGCACCGCCAGGAGTAATTCCTTGAGTGCAGAGCCAGGGAGTAACCCCTGAGCGTCGCTGGGTGTGACCCAAAAAAGCAAAAAAAAAAAAAGAATCAGAACGACCCCACCCCAAATGATCCAGCCCTGTCTCCAGGATCAGACCAGCTGGGGGTGCTGCAGAGGCTGTGGGAGACAGGGGCGGGGGTTGCAGACAGTGAGAGTAAGGGGCGTCGTGGAACCACCAGAGTCTTAAACTCAAAAGGCACATAGTTGATTCATTCTGTTTTGGAGGTGGTGTTCCTGGGGTGGGGTGCGGGGATTTAGGGGTCCAAGGTGGCTACAACATGCAAACAAGACCCAACTAAGTCTCACCCGCAGCAGAGCTCGAGACGCACGGGTGGTCTCTCCTACCCCCCCAGCACCCCCCCCCCCCACCCCCACCCCCGTCTCACCAGCAATCACGGTTCGGGCACTTGCCCAGCATGTGCCTGCGACAGAGGTGCAGCTGGTCGCAGGCCTGGCACTCGCCGCGCTGGTAGCGGGCGCAGAGGCGCGCGGAGGACACGGCAACCACCCTGCAGTCGCAGGGGCCGCCGCCCGCGTCCGATCCCGCCGCTACCTCGGCCAGAGCGTCCCACGGCCCGGCCAGGCGCGCCACGTCGTGCAGCAGGAAGCGCTCGGGCCCGGCGCGCCGCAGCACGGCCCGCAACCGCGCCTCCGACAGCTCCACATGGCTGCGCAGCTCGGGCAGCAGCAGGCGGCCGCCGTGCGCGCACAGCACCTTGGTGAGGAACGCGCAGACCGTGGCCTCCGCCGTGGACTCCGCCATGGCCGCGCCAGGCTCCGCCCCGGCACGTCGGCGTCCCGCGGGGAGGGCGGTGGCCAGGACAGGGGGTGGGGGTTGGGGGGACCCCAGCCCTACTCAGGCCGGCCCAGGGGACACGGACATGATTAAGCAAGCCATAAAGGAGGGCCCAGGCGGTGCAGGCAATCCCAGACTTGGCTCACGCACGGGAAGTTTTTCTTGAGCGCCTGCTGTATACCAGACATCCGACGGCCTTTTTTTTCCTTCTGGCAGCATCTCCCTGGCACCTCTCACGGCGATTTTCATTGTGTTGTCTGTGCAGGGAGTAATCCAAGATGCTCAAAAGAAGCTGGAATGAAGCTCTATGGTATGGGCCACTTGCCTGTACATATATGTGAGGCCCTGGGTTTGATACCTGGCACCACACACACGCACACGCACACGGACACACACGCACACACACATGCACATACACACTCAAAAGACAATAGTAGGGGCTTTGTATAGATAGTGCAATGGTTAAGTCTTACATGAGGCTGATCCTGGTGGGATCCTCAACAGAGTTCCACCAGGAGTGATCCCTGAGCCAGAGTGCTTTGTGAGTGCCACAGGGCGTGCCCTCCGGACCACCACCAAATTAAATAAGAACAAACCGTGAATGGATGGCCTGGGGTAAGGCTCAGGCATAAAAGCACCAGCCTTGGGGGCTGGAGCGATAGCCCAGTGGGTAAGGTGTTTGCCTTGCACTCTGCCTGCCGGCCTGGGTTCGATCCCCGGCATCCCATATGGTCCCCCAAGCACCGCCAGGAGTAATTCCTGAGTGCAGAGCCAGGAGTAACCCCTGAGCGTCGCCGGTGTGACCCAAAAAGAAAAAAAAGCACCAGCCTTGGGTGCGAGTGATAATACAGCAGGTTTGCTTTGCATGTGCCAACTGGGTTCAATCCTCGGCATCCTATATGGTCCCCAGACCATCGCCAGGAGTAATTTCTGAGTTCAGAGCCAGGAGTAATTTCTGAGCATCGCTGGGTGTGACCCCTCACCCCCCCAAAAGCACCGACCTTGTGTGAGGACAGGGTTGATTCCCAGGGTCTCCCTCATGCCCTGAGCCTGGCCATGGTGGTACTGCTGTTGGGGGCCCCCAGCACATATCAGAGTGTGTCACCCGGGTGTATACACAACTGTCTGAACCCCTCATGAGCAACAGCATCCAGGGTGGAGGGGCAGTGTGAGGGAGGCCATTCTGCTGGAAGGGTGCAGAGCTACCTGGGTAGGTAATGTGTGGGTTCTGGGGGTGGCATGGGTCACAGGCTTTGATCTAAGACCCCACATGATGCACAACCAGTCCTGGAAAATGGCCCAGAAAAGGCCTCGGGAAACTCCAATACCAAAGACTTTTGGATCTCAGATTAGGATATTTTTATTTGGGGGCCACATTCAGCGGTGCTCAGGACTTACTCCTGGCTCTGCACTCAGAAATCACTTTTGGTGAGGCTTATATGGGGTGCTAGGGATTGAACCCAGGTTGCCCGTGTATAAGGCAGATGCCCTAACTGCTATGCCATTACTTTGGACCCGGCTATTGGATCTCTTAAGGGACATCCCCCTAAGTTCCTGTGGACCCTGAATTTTGGCCAGAAGCACCTGAATGATCTGGGGAGTTGCAGCCGTAGTGAAGGCCAAGGCAAATGCTGAGTTCTGGGTGAGGTCATCCCTCCCCCAAAAGGAGAACCCTGAGATTGGGGGTGGTCCCTGGTTCTGTGGTTCTTCCCCTCCAATTCAGAAGCTCATTCTCACTCAATGAGGTCTGAGCACGTTCTGCTGGGACTCTGACACACCACTCCTGGGTCAGGCCAGGACCTCAGTGACATCTGCCACGTCCTTACACAGTGCCCCATGTGCCCAGCCACACAGAAACCATTCCACTTTACGGGCGCAAAGGGTGGCCTCTGAAAGATCTGCTAGCTTGCTTCGCTTCCTTTCAGTCCTTCAAATGCAGGACTGAATCCTACCACAATCAGGTCCAGTGCTTGTCCTGTGCTTGTCAATGTGGGCACTTTTATTTTTGGGGGGGGACACACAACCAGTGATTCTGAGGGCTTCCTCCTGGCTTTGCACTCCGAAATCACTCTTGGCAGTGCTCGGGGGACCCCTATGCGTTCCAGGGATCCAGTCCTGGTCGGTCACATGCGGAGCAAACACCTCACCCTGTCTTATAGCTCCAGCCCCTCCATGTGCACACTCTGCCAGCCACAAGCAAGTATCATTGCTCATTTACACAACATCCAAGTCAAATGGCAGTTCTGCTGTCACTTTCTTCTGGAACCACAGGAAATGGGTGTGTTCACATGCTCCAGCCTGTCCCTCTCTAAATCCCTATACAAAAGATGTGTCTACCAGGGCCAGAAAGATAGTCCAGGGGTTAAGGGACTTGCCATGCATGCAGCTGACCCTGGTTCTATCTCCGATACTACATATGGTTCTTTACATCAGGAGTGACTCCTGAGCACAGAGCTGGGAAGAAGCCCACAGTAGCCAAACTCTTATTCCTACTTCCACCGCCCCAAAAAAGATGTGACCATCAGCTGTGGCCCTCTCCATCACCAGCCCCTTTGTCCCTGGCAGTGCACCTAGGATAAAGCTACAAGTGGAGAAACACACTCAATCCCTAATGACTACATGGTAGTCTGCAGGTCAAGAACTTTAGGAGAGATGTAGAAATTGTTCTTGTTTGGGGGGCAATCTGGCAATGCACAGGGTAACTCCTGACTCTGCACTCAGGGATCACTTCTGGTAGGGCTCAGGGGACCATATGGGATGTCAGGGATCGAACCCAGGTCAGTCTCATGCAAAGCAAGGGCTTTACCCAGCTCCTGCCCAAGACATATAAATTGGAAAAATAAAGAGAGCAGAAAAATTAGGATTTCTTTATTTTTATTAAAATCTCGAACAGGTTTGAAGAACATGAGGTGCATGCTCAACGGCTAAGCTACAAATCACTGAGCTCACTTTATGCAACAAGTAGCAACTGTACAGACTAGGAACAAACAGTCCATTAGATATTGGGGTTGCAGGGCATAGGGATCTGCCAACACCACCTTCAAAGGGCTCACAACCTTAGGTAGAAAACAAGCAACTTAACACTGACAGTCCCGAGAATCAAGTTAGGTGCAGTTATTCTCTTGCTTCGGAAGAGGCTGATTCTAACCCATATGACGAGTCCTCCTGGAGGTGACAGGCAAGAGGACCTAAGGGCGTCAATGAAGGTGAAGCTGCATTTTCACTGCGCATCCTGGGAACTGACGGGTCGTGGGCTTCATCCTCCCTGGCATCAGGGGATTCTACCAGCGGTGGCAGCAGTCCCGTAATGCATGGGTCAGCCCCACACACATAGAATGACTCTATCTCAATATGACTTTCTATTGTCTTGTGGATATTCGTGTAGGACTTACAGCTTGTCTGAGACACAACCGCTGTTTCCGCTTAAAACAAAGAAATGTTCTAGTCCATGTACCTTTATAGCCACCCTTATATCCTAGGTGGTCTCGCCCTTTCACTTACACTAACAAGGCGTGTGGCCTGTTACAACTCGCTCTGGGACCGGGTCGCATTCTAATGCCATCCAGACCTCTTTCCTCTCCTTTCCTCTTTATAGGAAGCAGCTTCTGACCGACTCTTATAGGCAAATTTACTGTAAATCAAAGGTTCTCTATTCCATGAAGCCATACAGCATCGTCGTGCCTGAGCGTTTATAGAATAAAATTCTTGTTATTAATCACTTTGAGAAGCAAGTGACCAAAGTGGAAATTTAAAAGATTTCCTTCTTGCTATCAATTTTCTCTCCTTTCCTGATTAATAAAAATTGGGCATTCATTAATTTTTTGACGTTTATAACTAGGAGCCACTATCATCTACACAATATCTGCTCTGAGAAGGAGCTCTCGAACCTGGTGGGATCATGGGAGCTTTCACCACTGGGGTAGGGGAGAGTATCACTGGGGGGTAGGGGAGAGTATCACTGGGAGTAGGGGAGAGTATCACTGGGGGTAGGGGAGAGTATCACTGGGGGTAGGGGAGAGTATCACTGGGAGTAGGGGAGAGTATCACTGGGGGTAGGGGAGAGTATCACTGGGAGTAGGGGAGAGTATCACTGGGAGTAGGGGAGAGTATCACTGGGGGTAAGGGAGAGTATCACTGGGAGTAGGGGAGAGTATCACTGGGAGTAGGGGAGAGTATCACTGGGAGTAGGGGAGAGTATCACTGGGAGTAGGGGAGAGTATCACTGGGGGTAAGGGAGAGTATCACTGGGAGTAGGGGAGAGTATCACTGGGGGTAGGGGAGAGTATCACTGGGGGGTAAGGGAGAGTGCTAATGGCACATAGGCTGTAAGAACCGAGTGCCTGGAAACTTCTTGCGATACATCCACTTGTTCCTCATCAAAGGAAGCGCTGCACTCTATATATACCAATTTTGAATGTCTCACTGGACATTCATGTATGACCTATCATTCGTCTGCAAAAATAAGAGCTCCTGTTTCAATTTACAGATCCTTGAATTGACAGGACCTTCAACTGATAGGTCCTGTTTCAAGGACCTGTGAATCTTCTTGTAAGATATGATTATTTCGGCTAAGGATATCCAAACTTGGTCTTATCAAAATGAGTGTTGTCGCCTGTAAGTAAGTTACTGCATTACTTGTTTTTATTTACTATTCACTCGTATGCTTGCTTTTTCACTTTCCTCTATTTCTTTGTACCTAATCATTTCTGCTCTACCTTTTGTTCAAAATTCACTCAAAGTAGATGTAAATATCTGGTAACGTAGGGGGCCACCTAGTGGAACCATGCCCAAGTTAGCCAATTTGTATAGCCCCTTTCATTTATCTAAATTCTTCTAACTTCTTCAAATAGTCATTTGATTAATATGAAAGTATTCAAATATCTTCATTTGTGTCTTATTTCTCAAATGCTGAGTAGGTTGAGTCTATTGCCACTGAGCTGCATTTTGAATACAATAAAGAAGATGTTAGGAAAAGTCACTGAGCACAGCTACAGGGAAAGGCTACAAAAAAGGGAAAGGTTACTTACTAGAGGAGTCACAGAAGGGTGGAGGAGACAGCGAGAACACTACAAACCTGCCCCAGGTTTAATACATAATTTTAAAAACAAATGCATAATTGTTTTTAAAATTAAGTGAAAATACAGAAAACACTATCACTGATGCTACAGTTTTGTTCCTTGTTTTGCAGAGGGGAAAGTCAAGCCCAGCTGGGGGCATACTCCCAGCAATACTCAGCCCACCAGCCTGATGACCTGCCAAGGTCCCTGATGGAACTGGAGGCAGGGGGCAAAGCAGGGTAACACTAGGGTTTCGCCTGGTGGTGCTTTGGGTCACGAGGTTGAGGGTCACGAGGTGTGGGGATCAAACTCGGGTCCCTGAGCACACAAGGGTTGCATCAGCGGGCCCCAAGCTATCTCCCCAGCTCCTGTATTGCTGAATTTTCAACCACTCAGAGTGGGGACAAAGATAACCTGCAGGAGGAGCTACTGGACTCGGGACTGTTATCGGGGAGCAGGTGTGGGGCAGGAGAGCACTGCTGTCTGGGCAGACGTGCAGATGTGTGCTTAGGGGGTCCCCAGACAACCTGGGCAAGAGCCCAGTTCCCTGGAGAAGCAGAGCTCACAACCATACGCCGGAGGAGAGGTGCCCAGTGGGGGAGGAGGCCAAGGCCAAGGAAAGGAAATCTCTGCTCCAGGAGGACATCTGAAAAGGAAGCGGGGTGGGGAGATCGCTGAAGGTATTTAAGGTAAGCATCCCCGCATACCTTCCATCCTACACATGTCGCCAGGGGATCCTTCGAGCCGAGCAGCTGAGATCTCATCTGCTCTAAAATCAAATGGTTCGGGGTGGGTAACTGGGAGATTCTGGGGAACAGGTATGGAATGCTAATGTAGGGAAACAGGTTAGGAATGCTGACGAAGGAAAACTGGAGGGAAACAGTTTTGGATTCAAGCAGGGAAGGAATGTTTTGGCCCAGATACCTCAGCTGCTCTACAAGCTGAGGGCACTAGAAACTCGTACAATCCACACAATCCCTTACGTGTGGTGGGGGCAGCCCTAGCAGGGGGCTTCCAGGGGTGCGGCCTGCTAGAAACATCTGCAAGTTCGCTCTGTTTGGGTTCTGGGTGCGGCAGAAAGTGTTTCCTTTTTAAAGGCCTGCCCTTCACTGGGAAGACCAACTCCCGAGTTCTCGGTAGCCAGGACACACTAGCGCTCCGGTTTACTATCCTGCCTGTGTGAATGTAGTGATTATCACTCAATTCCCTCCCAATACAAACACTGCAAAGAAATCTAACCTTAAAAAACAGAAAAGAAGAGGCCGGAGAGATAGCACAGTGGATAGGGTTTGCCTTGTATGCCGCAGACCTGGATTCGATCCCCGGCATCCCATATGGTCCCCGAGCACCTCCAGGAGTAATTCCTGAGTGCAGAGTCAGGAGTAACCCCTGAGCAATGCCAGGTATGCCCCAAAAAGAAAAAAAAGAAACCAAAAATGAAACAAACTCCTCCGTAATCCTATTAACTGGAATGTAAATGTCTACTATGCCATAATTATATAGCATTGCTGGCAAAATCAATATAGAATTGCTACCAAGAATAGTTTTCAATTGCTATTACCAAAACGTGAACTAAAGGGGCAATTAACTTCATCTGTTTCTCTCTAAACCCATCGCAAAATCCCTTCTAATATTCCAGAGAGTTCCATCTAGTTGCATCCCCTAAATAAAAGTAACGATCAAGAAATTGTGGCCATATTAATAGCAGTGTAAACTACGGGCTCTCAATAAGCAGTAAAATGACAAGAAATGCATGGCCCAAACCAGTCTCATCGCAAAGGTATAGCAGTCCATGGAGTTCCTGGAGCACCACTGGGTGTGCTCCCCCGCCCTCCCCGCACACAAACCCACAGTGCTCAAAAGCAGGGACTGGAGTGGCTCGATCAGCACCAAAGGGAAATTCTTTGGCGAGGGACAGAAATAACTTTTTCAGTGGGGAGCTTGAATGTAGTAAGTGTACACATTAATTCTAGTTTGGGGGGCCACACAAGGATTCATCTAGCGGTGCTCTGGGAACTCCGGGAACCGAGAACTCAGGTTTCTGCTTGCAAAGCACAGCCTCCTACCTTGAAGCTACCTCCCCAGCCCACCTGTTGGTTTTGAGGGATGTACCTGACACTTACATAATGTTACAGGGCAATGTTACATCAGTAAAAATGGAAAAACTGAGGGCCAGAGCGATAGCTGAGCGGGTAGGGCGTTTGTCTTGCACGCAGCTGGCCTGTGCCAGCCTGGGTTCGATCCCGGCATTCCATATGGTCCCCCGAGCACTGCTAGGAGTAATTCCTGAGTGCAGAGCCAGGAGTAACCCCTAAGCATCGCGGGAGTGACCCAAAAAACAAAAAAAATTAAAAAAAAAAATTTTAAATGGAAAAACTTCCGACCCCCGGATATAGTTCAGTGGAAGGACGTGTGCCCTGCCTATATGGGGTTCTGGGTTCAATTCCCAGCACCACAGAAACACAACAAACACGACTCTTAGTTCTTTCACCCCTAAAAATAGGGATTGTGTCGGAATGGGGCATAATCGGAAAGCCAGAATTTTGGTTGTTGTTTAGCTATCCAGAAGGGTCAAACTTGCAGAATCACCTGAGGGGCCACTGGTTGCAAGCATGTAAAAGCAGAATTACTTCCTAGGGAGATTTGGCTGTAGGTGAGAAGGGAAAGAAGTGGTCTTCCTAACTAATGACGCAAGCTTTTTCTCCTTCAGAATATTCAATCACATATTGTGGGTAAATCTGGTCTTTCTGGAAGATGACATAGACGGAGGGATCTCGCACTGTATCCACACAGCTGTCATACCCCAATGGCGGTTTCCTGAGTGTAGAAGATCCTTCAGTATAATTTCCAACCAGGACACGGGCTGCAATCATAACACTGAGCTTGGGGTCGCTCACACTATCTTTATGGGAACGGAAGGCATCTTTTGTGAAGTAATATCCTGTAAAAAATCAGAGGAAAAGAAAAGAGTAAGAACTAATATCAGGAGAGCCTGGAGCAATAGTATAGCGGGCAGGGCACTTGCCTTGCACATGGCTGACCCAAGTTCAATCCCAGACACTGCATATGACCCTCTGAGCCCCGTCAGGAGCGATGCTCAGGAGTAGACCCTGAGCATTGCCAGGTGTGCCCCCACCCCAATAAAGAGCTGGAAAGATTTTCTACAGGTGCCAACTTGAGCAAACCCAGTCCTCAGGGGACCCATCACAGCCCAAGGTGGGGAGATGCTTCTTCCCCCCTTCTCTGCTCAGCCCTCAACGAGGGGACAAAGACAGTGGCTTTGCAGGGCTGGATCTGGGAACCAAAGCTGCAGGCAGAAATGAGGGGCAAAGGAAGTGTAAGAGGGGCTGGAGTGATAGCCCAGCGGGTAGGGCGTTTGCCTTGCATGTGACCGACCCATGCCAGCCCGGGTTCGATCCCTGGCATCCCATATGGTCTCCCGAGCACCACCAGGAGTAATTCCTGAGTACAGAGCCAGGAGTAACCCCTGAGCATCGCCGGGTGTGACCCAAAAAAGAAAAAATTAATAATAATAAAATAAATAAATAAAAATTAAGGGCAGGGGCCGAACAGGTAGGGCGTTTGCCTTGCACGTGGCCGCCCCGTGCCAGCCCGGGTTTGATCCCTGGCTTCCCATGTGGTACCCCGAGCACCGCCAGGAGTAATTCCTGAGTACAGAGCCAGGAGTAACCCCTGAGCATTGCCGGGTGTGACCCAAAAATAAAAAAAAACAAAGTGTAAGAGCCCACAGGCAGGGCGAGTGGGTGCAAATATTAGGAGACTCTGGTCCCTCCCTGGGAAAGAAAACCAAGAAAGGAGCAATACGCAGATGAGTCCCTCTCCATCTTCCTGTTCTCGGGGGTTTCATCATGGCAAACACGAGTCATCTGCTAAGGCAGCACAAGCCTGCGTGTGCCTCTCACAATCCAAAATCATTGCCATGTCCCCGCCTGGACACCGTCTCAGGACAAGCCTCACTGAGATATTATTCTGCTGAACATTTGGGAATGTGGGTTTTGTGAGTGAAATGTCTGGGCTCTCTCGGAGTTACGAGCTACTTTCCCCACCTCCTGTACTTCCTTCCGGACGCCCCAGCAGTCACGTCCACACCCCAAAGCTGCCACCCAGTTAAAAAAAAGCTACTCCAGCTCTACCTTCCTGATAAAATTATTGAATGCCCTGAACAAATATGATGACCTCTTAGTACCTCTATTGCAAACCACACTGTACAAAAAGAGAAAAAGTGGGCAGTGAGTTGGTGGGAGGGAAACTGGGGACATTGGTGGTGGGAAATGTGCACTGGTGGAGAGATGGTTGCTGGACCATTGTATGACTGAAACCCAATCATGAACAGCTGGGTGATGGTTTATCTCATGGTGATTCAATTAAAAAAAGCCAGGGTCTGAGCGATAGTCCAGCGGGTAGGGCGTTTGCCTTGCACACAGCCGACCGGGTTTGATCCTCAGCCTCCCAGGAGTAATTCCTGAGTGCAGAGCCAGGAGCAACTCCTGAGCATCGCCAGGTGTGATCCCAAAAAAAAAGCAAAAAAATAAAATAAATAAAAAATTTAAAAAGTCTGCTCATGCAGAGACCACTAGCAGCCTCACCCCACACTAACCCTCCCACTAAACACCGCTTGTACAAACCCATTCCGTATTTGAGTTCGGAAGGCTGAGGAATGGTATAGCTGAAATTATTCATGCAGATAGATGCCAGCTGGCTATGCAGTGCTGCACAAAATAAGAGTTCTTCGCGCCTTTCTGGCTTCTCAGTTTTCTTCCTAAGAAGAGCAAACACATGAGTTCCCTCAAAGTCAAGCCCTTATTCTTCTGGCTCATCCCACACCCCCAAGGAAAGGCCCATGGACCTAGGGTTTCATTCTGACAGCTGTCAGGGAGGGGTTATTCCTGCTGACGGCAATGACGGCAAAAACACGGAGGACAGCTAGGTTAGAGAAGGGACAACAGTACAGTGATAGCTGGAGATGATCACTCTGGGCAAGAACTGAGTGTTGAAGGAAGGGAAAGGGGTAAGCATGACACCCTTTCAGTAACAGTGCTGCAAACACAGAAAAGTGAGAAGAGAGAGGACAGGAGAAGGAGAGGGAAATGGAGAAGGAGAGGAAGAGGGAGAGGGAGAGAGAGAGGGAGAGAGAGAGGAGAGGGAGAGAGGGGAGGAAAAAGAGGAGAGGGAGAGAGAAGAGGGAGAGAGAAGAAGAGGGAGAGGGAAATTGAGGAGACGAAGAGGGAGAAAGAGGAAGAGAAGAGGAAAATGGAGGAGAGAGGGAGAAAGATGAAGAGGGAGAGGGAAAAGGAGAGGGAGGCAGATTTCAAGGGCAGGGCGGCAGAAGGGAGGGAAATGGGGACCCTGGTGGCAGGAAATATACACTTAAGGGCTAGGTGCTGGAACACTGTATAACTGAAACTCAGGCACGAACAACTTTCTATCTATCATCTACCTATCTATCTATCTGTCTGTCTGTCTGTCTGTCTATCATATATCTATCTATCTATCTATCTATCATCTATCTATCTATCATCTATCTATCTATCTATCTATGTATCTGTTTGTCTGTCTATCTATCATCTATCTATCATCTATCTATCTATCATCTATCTATCTATCTATCTATCTATCTATCTATCTATCTATCTATCATCTATCTCTCTACCTATCTATCTCTCTACCTATCTATCATCCATCCATCTATCTATCTATCATCTATCTATCTATCATCTATCTATCATCTATCTATCTATCTATCTATCTATCTATCATCTATCTATCATCTATCTATCTATCTATCTATCTATCATCTATCTATCTATCTATCATCTATCTATCATCTATCTATCTATCTATCATCTATCTATCTATCTATCTATCTATTATCTATCTATCTATCTATCTATCTATCTATCTATCTATCTATCTATCTATCTATCTATCATCTAGCTAGCTAGCTAGCTTTTTGGGTGACACCCAGTGATCTCAGGGGTTACTCCTGGCTCTGCGCTCAGGAATTACTCCTGGCGGTTCTTGGGGGACCATATGGGATGCCAGGGATAGAACCCGGGTTGGCCACAGGCAAGGCAAATGCCCTACCGCTATGCTTTCGCTCCGTCCCATGAATAACTTTTTAACTGTATGTCTCACAGTGACTCAATTGAAAATAAATTTTAAAAAGACAAATAACACGAACTGATGCGCACTTTTACCAGAAAATATGGGCTGGAAAGTGAGAGGTTCAAGGGGCAGGAGAGGACAAAAAACAGATCGTGTAGCTTTGCAGGTGGGAAGCCTGGGTTTGCAGACCAGCACTGCAGGGTCTCTGCATATAGCCCCTGACCAGGTGTGACCCCAAGGTGAGAGAAAGAGAAAGAAGAAAGAGGGAGAGAAAAGTATGCACCACAGAACAGCAACTCAAGATGAAAGAAACTGGAGCACCCAAAAGAAACTCATCCCCGCAAACAGAATGTGAAGAAGCTACATCATGTAGCAGCCACGAACCTGCGATAAGGAGCCCAAAGCTCTTCATTAAAGATCTTCTTTATCTTGTCGATCTTGAAATTTTTCATGGATGCTTTGAAACGCTTGCTTATTTGGACATACTCTGGATCCTGGCTACTGATCTCTAACAACTGAAGAAAAAACAAACAAAAAACCCATTGTAGTAGATGAATGTGAAGCAGGGGAGCCATGAAAGCGTCTGTCCTGATGTGTGGCCCCCATGCCTGGGACACACCCCCAGACCCTTCCGGCTGCAGGTGCGCCAAGTGGGTTCAGGGCTGCCGCCTTCCGCCAGCTGGTTCCAGCAAGGAACTGGACGACAAGAGGCCTGTCCAGGCTGACCTCAGGCTCATGTGGCAGTGTGAGAAGGGCCGCAGGGAAGACTCCCCACCCCGGAATATCTGATTTACTCCATCTATTGAGCATCTTCCTGGCTAACGAAAGTGCAAGGGCAGAGTCATCAGAAGGACCTAAGAGCCCACATTGAGAGGGCGCAGTGGAAACAGAAGCACCTTAGGGAATCTGGCCTCAACCTGGAGGGGGCCACTGTATTGGAAAAATCACTGGGTTCTGAGTCACATGCAGCCTTCTCCTCTGCAGAAGTGCTGGCATCTCTCCCCAGGGGTGCCCAGTGAGTTCGGGTGTGGCTGTACCCCAAAAAACAAGGCGCACCACGGGGAGTTTGAGCTGTTCTCTGGAGCAGTGGCACCATTACCAGGCAGGTATCTGCCTCTGCGGTTTGACTGCAGAATCCCAGAGGCCGTGTAACATCCACGCATTCACTCAGCTCTTGACACAAACCCCTGTAACACGATATCTCTCGCCCCACCTTTATATGACATGTCCACCCCCAAAAGGGTAAAATTCGAGTACCTGATACTTATTGGAGCATAGGCTGTCCGCTTGGGAAAGAGGGGTCGCGGTTAAAGGCTCTGACGGGGCAGTCACCTGCAAAGGGCTGTACAGAGAGGAAGAAATTCACTTTAGACCCTGTGCCCAAGCATCTTCCTGCCCGACTTCCACCCACCAACACGTCTAAGAACACTTTCTCTGTATGTTCCCTTGGATTCTATCCGTATTTTCCTGGTGAAGATGTGTAAATAATCATGCTTTAAGAAACTGTATTTGGGTGCAGAACAATAGCACAGCAGGCAGGACACTTGCTTTGCAGATGTCAAACAGGTTCAATCCCCAGCACCCAATATGGTCCCCTGAGCACCATGAGGAGTGATCCCTGAGTGCAGAGCCAGAAGTAAGTCCTGAGCACCAACCCCCAAAGGGAAAAAGGGTGTATGATGATTCATAATTTGGTGAATTATGTCGATTTTAAGTATAAGGGTGAAAGAGATAATTTAGCTGGTCAGGTGCTACCTTGCACACAACCCTCCTGAATTTCACCTCAGACACCCCATAAGGCCCCCTGAGCACTGCCCTGTGTGATTCCTAAGCACAAAGAGCAAGGTCCTGAGCAACACTGAGTGGTGGGAGTGCTCCCTGGCACAGACTCTTGACCACAGAGGCTGCAGGGCCCAGTCCAGTGCAACACCCCAGGTCCTGACTTCTCCGGGATTCAGGCAGTCCTTGGGGGAAACCTGACACTATCATAGAATAACTTAGATTACTTGGTCTTGTTATTTCGGGCAGCTGATGGGCTGGGATGTGGAGACAGACATCTTTGAGTGTCAGCAATACTCAGCCTTGCCTCTGCTGCAGAGCTCAAGGACACAGTCCAGCAGCTTCTCCCTAGCCATAACAACCCCCTTCTTCCTTCTACCACCTGTTGGCTGGTGCACGTAGGCTCATGTCCTTCAACCTCTATTTAATCACTGCTTTTCCTGATAAACTTCGTGATATGACTACGGCATATGTCTATGCTCAGAGTGGGTGGCCATGTTGCACACATTGAGTCTTGAGAAACTATTGTCCTAGACCCAAAGAATTGTCTCCATGTTCCTGGGGTTCAAGTAACTTCGTGGATGGTTACAACTGGCTGTGGCTCAAAAAATAAAATATCTTGCTACTTTAGTTTTGTTTTGCGGTCACATTCAGCAATGCGCAGGGCTGACTTCTGGCAGGGCTGTGACGCCAGGGATGGAAACTGAGCCAGCAGCATGCACCCTGCCTGCTATCCTCTCGCCCCATCTCCAACGGAAGAAAACTCTTTAATTTTGAAAGACAAAAACTGCTTTGGAACAAGAGAAAGTGGTCAGTGGTCCCAGCTCTTCTGCACTTTTTAAAAAAATATTTTATTAGGGGGCCAGATAGCCCAGAGGGAAGGGTGTTTGCCTTGCACGCGGCCAGCCTGTGCCGGCCCGGGTTCGATCCCGGTGTCGGGGAACGCCGCCGGGGTCCCCGACAGTGTCAGGACAGAAGTTCTCTTTTACCTCCAAGGACGCCGGGAGAACAGATGAAAACTCACGAGTCCGGTGTAGTTCCAAAAATGGCTTTTAATAGTACAAAAGCTCTTCCACAGCACTCCAATATAATGAATAAACTTTAGCTCTGGTCCGAATTTAGACCATACAAAAGAGTCTAAGTCTCCCACCAAAGAGAGAGGATCTCACCCGAACTGAGTCCTACCCAGAAGATGGAGCAAAAGGCCAAAGAGCAAAAAGCCAAAAGCCGCAAGGCTGAGGAGCCAAAAGCTGAAAGTGAAAAGGCCCAAAGCCAAAAGGTGAAGGGGCCTCAAGTCAGTCCCCTTATATACACCAAAGTAATCCGATTTGTGACAGGGAGGGTCATGTCAACAAAGAACTCTAAACAGAGTGTAGAAGAGCAGTGCCACACCCTATTGCAGGTATAAACAAAGGTTATGCCAAGGTCTAATCCTTTCTACCAAGATTATCTCTTATGTAAAACACTGGAGAGAGAGAGAGGGCTGATATAAAGTAATACATCTTAACTTCATGAGCTTCATGTAATCTAGATGGTACCCACAAGGTCCTTCTTATTATCTGCACCAGGGTGATTCTGAGTATCTTGTTCTCGTGTACTGAAAGGGTCACACTCGCCTGCATAGAGCAAACTAGTATGATCCTTCCTATAGTCTTCCTTTAGTCTCAGCATAGCCAGGGTGGTAGTCTCCTAGTAAATTCTAACTGTCCCACACTGGGTGCAGTGGGTATAAAGAGGAGCTGTGCCCAATCTAGAAAACATAGAAGTCTTAGTAGATGTATAAGTCAGAAGTTATTCAATCAAGGTGACTTCTGTAACTGCCACACCCTCTAGCAGTGTTTACATAGAAGAGAAGTCTCATTAGAATGAACCTTGACTTAAGTAGATTAAGCTGGGAGTGGGCAAAACAACAAAACTCCCAGAATAGCTAAACCTGTCCTCCAACACCCGGCATCCCATATGGTCCCCCGAGCACCGCCAGGAGTAATTCCTGAGTGCAGAGCCAGGAGAAACCCCTGAGCATCGTTGGGTGTGACCCAAAAAGCAAAAAAAAAAAAAAATATTATACCACCGTGAGATATACAATTACAAAGATGTTCATGTTCGGGTTTCGGTCATACAGTGTTCCAGCACCCACCCTCCACCAGTGCCCATTTCCCACTACCAATGTCCCCAGCTCTTCTGCCTTTTTTTGTTTCTTTTTGGATCACACCCAGTGACGCTGAGTTACTTCCTGGCTCTTTGCTCAGAATTACTCCTAGCAGTGCTAGGGGACCATATGGGATGCCGGTGATCGAACCTGGGTCAGCAGCATGCAAGGCAAACGCCCTACCCGCTGTGCTATAGCTCTGGCCCCTCTTCTGCATTTTTAAGCTCAGATGCCCAGAGCGTAGTTGTACAGATTCATCTGTTTAGGATTTGACAAAATAGCGCAATAGGCTGAAGGCAGGGCTTGCGTGTGGGAGACCCTGAGTTCACTCCCTAGCACCACATGGGCCCCCCAGCACCGAGCCTAGAGGCATCCCCCAGTACAACTTGAGTGAAATCCCAACTCCCCCAACAAAAAGCCCTCCGTTTGAAGGTGCACATCAGCAATGAAGTGTTCCCGATGTCACTTCTCCTTTGGGCATTTCTGCTTTTTTTTTTTTTTTTGCTTTTTGGGGGGTCACACCGGGTTTCTCCTGGCTCTGCACTCAGGAATCACTCCTGACTGACAGTGCTTGGGGGGACCATATGGGATGCCGAGGATCGAACCCAGGTTGGCACAGGCCGGCCGTGTGCAAGGCAAACACCCTACCCGCTGGGCTATCGCTCCGGCCCCAGGGCATTTCTGCTTTGATGCTACCTCCAAGCAAATGAGTCTCTGCTGAACACATGGCTCATGTTGACTTCTCACCCCCGACAACCCAGATTCCTCAATGCAGTCTGGGGTCACATTTTGCTGTGTGCAGTACCACTGTACCGCATTCATCGTACAAATACTTTAGGAGTTGAAAGAAGCTGATTTTGTGGTAGGGAGGGGAGGGGGTTAGGGAGTTAGGTTGGGAGGAGAAAGCTCTAGAAGTAGCTGTACTTACTACCAAGTAGAACGGGAGGACTTACAAAGTGCTATGAGAGAGCAGCTGGAGGAGAAGCACGGGAGAGATAAGCAGGAAAAGTTGCAGTGCAGAGGGCCAGGGAGGAAGCTCTGCCCCGAGCGTTGACGAGAGTGTGGGGAATTGGGGAAGAGCAAACCAAGAAGCGGAGGGACACTGCGGCACTCAGGAAGCGGGTTCCCACCTGGACTTAACTAGCTCAAGCGTTTAATCTGCTCCATGTCCCAGGAAGACATGAAGGTTGGTCTTCTGAGAACTTTCTTCTGGGTTCTAGAGGAGGTGTTGGTCTGAATCATCGCTGTTGAAAGAGAAGAAAACAAGAATCAAGGATTTGCTCTAGCCAATGATTACTGGATGTGTTCCAGAGGCTGGTCACAGGGAAAAACATTGCTGGGCACGCTGGACGCGTAGGAACAGAGAATCGTTTTGGATGGAAACTGTGATAAACACCTGTCTCCTTCATGGCCCCAACTCTAGAAGAGGCAAATGGCACATGGCAATAACTTAAGTTAGACAGTAAAGAGGAGACCAAGATAACGAGACAGCAAACAGTGAGACTGCCCTAAACGTCTGTGATTTTGTGCTGGATGGACTCGCTTTGGCTGAAGGTTTCCCTCTATGTGTAGTATGAAGTCATAACTAACTTGGGCAATGAAGCAGATGCAGGACACGCTGAGGCCTAAGTGACTACTTTTGTTTGTTTGTTTTAGGGCCATACCTGGCAATACTCAGAGGTTACTCTTGGCCCTGCACTCAGGGATCACTCCTGACAATGCTCAGGGGACCACATGGGATGCTGGGTTGACTGTGTGCAAAGCAAATGCCCTACCCAGTGTACCATCACTCTAGCAGGCTTTTTTTTTTAATATGGAACGCTTCACAAATTTGCGTGTCATCCTTGAGCAGGCGCCATGCTAATATTCTCTGTATAGTTCCAATTTTAGTATATGTGCTGCCAAAGCAGGCACTTTCAGGCTTTTTGTCATGGGGCTATACCTGGAAGTGCTAAGGGCTGACTCCTAGCTCTGCACTCAGGGATCACTCCTGGTGGGCACAAGGGACCATAGGAAATGTTGGGAATTGAGTTGACCATGTGTAAGGCAAGAGCCCTAACAACTATACTATCACTCCAGCCCATTAGTGCTCGCTCTCTCTCGTTCTTGCTCTCTCCTCTCTTGCTCTCTCCTCTCTTTCTCTCTCTCTTTCTCTCTCTCTCTCTCCTTAGTGGTTTCTTTAAAAGCAAATCACAGGGCCAAAGTGATAGTACAGCAGGGAGGGCATTTGCCTCGCACACAGTTGACCCTGGTTCGGTCTCCAGCATCCCATAGGGTTCCCCTGAGCACCGCCAGGAATAATTTCTGAGTGCAGAGCCAAGAGTAACCTCTGCGCATCGATGGGTGTAACCCAAAAGGCAAACAAATAAAAAAAAGAGCAAATCACAGAGGCCAGGGCACAAAGCAACCTCTCTGCAGAAGAGATTGGAGAAGTCCAACTGTGAGCACACCTTTGGCAGCTAAAGTCCTGGGGGTGTCCCAGGGGTGCTGTTAGGGAGCCAGAACCTTCAGAGGTGAGACCAGTCCTGCCTGATTTCAAAGCTTACAGGATCGCCAGAACAGACCTAGTAGGCCCTTGAGGAAGGTAAAGGCTCACTCCCAAGACAGACAAAACCCAGCAGAGGGCACCTAAGAAGGGCAAGGACTGAAGCTGTGGAAGGTCCCCTGGCCCCATGACCTGCACTGTGGCACCAGGAAGTCCTGCCCCGGCCTGGCCACAAGCCCTGCAGACCCAGGGAACTACTCAGCCTGGCACAGTGGGCAACAAATTCTCAGACCTCACCATCCAACTCCCCACCCCCGTGCTTGGGGCCTCGAGAGGCTCTTGCCAGTCCCCTGGCTGCCGCCTCCCACCCAGTCTGCCTCATTATCAAGGACCCTGACCTTAGGTGTCCCTGCCCAGGGTAAAAAACTTACCTTGGAAATTCAGCTCATAGTTCCGATTGCCTGCCTGAAAGGGCAACACCACAACCCCAGAAGAGAAGCAGTAGATAGTCTCCAGGTAGGAAGAATCGATGCTTGCTACATGCTGGTGCTGGCCCTCTTGCTGGTCAAGAAACAAACATGCAAATGAGGCCTCTGGGACACACTTTCCAGAAACCCTCTCCTACCACAATCTAGCATTTGGCTTTAGTGATAGGGTTTAAAGAGAAACACAACCTAGCCATTTTCCACCTGACTTCTCCATCGTGGGGCAGAGGAAAGAGCTGTGTAGACTGCTGGAACAGACCCGTGACCGGGCAATGCCCTGCAAAGATCACTCTCTGCAATTTTTTTTTTTTTTTTTTTTTTTTTGGGTCACACCCGGCAATGCTCAGGGGTTACTCCTGGCTCTGTACTCAGGAATTACTCCTGGCGGTGCTCGGGGACCATATGGGATGCCGGGATTGAACTCGGGCTGGCATGGGCCGGCCACGTGCAAGGCAAACGCCCTACCCGCTGGGCTATCGCTCTGACCCCTGCAATGTGCTTTTTTTTTTCTTTCAATTTTTATTACACCACTTTTAGACATACAATTGCAAGATGCTCATGTAGAGTTTTCGTTCTACAGTGCTCCACACCCATCCCTTCACCCGAACCCATCTCCCATCACCAATGTCCCCACCACCCTCCCCTCCCACACCTCAGCTACTTGGCGGGTTCTGTATGTCTTTTCTCTCCTCTCTATCTCTCCCTCCCGCCTAACTTTCCTACACACCATAGAATGCAGTACATTAAGGGACATAACTGTTTCCACTAGTTTGATGGACCGCGCGGCCACGCGACTTAGGGGCCTCATGGTCAGCATCTGGACAGTGAAGGTGGTGGCTAGTGTGGTGGGCGAGTCTCATCTGGCTGCTTCGGGACCCCCTAGAGGTGATGGGCCCACTCCCAAAACCCATCTCCTCCTGGGAGCCCCATGGTCAGCTGGGCCTGGGGCGCCGAGTTCCAGCTTCCCCAGCCATGTGTGAGGCTCTTCATGCTATGGCTGGTCGCCCCAGGGCAGCTCCTGGGCGGGGCCACCAGGCTCGGCCAAAATGGAGGGGGAAGGGCCAGCCCCAGCTCCATCTGACGAATTCCCGGTGATTCCCGCTTCTGGGAGCTGCCTACCTGGGCTCTAACTCATTTTGCTTGGTTAATCTGGTCTTGAGGTAGCATCCCTCCCGGGTGGGCTGATTATATTGTAGCGTTCTGGACAGGGAAGGTGGTGGCTAGTGTGGTGGGCGAGTCTCATCTGGCTGCTTCCGGGACCCCCAGAGGTGATGGGCCCACTCCCAAAACCCATCTGTCCTCCTGGGAGCCCCATAGTCAGCTGGGCCTAGGGGCGAGCCGAATTCCAGCTTCCCCAGCTGCGTGTGAGGCTCTTCATGCTATATTCCTGCAATGTGCTTTTAACATGGAGGATTAGCACACCAAGACACTTGTACCCACCATCATGTAGACCTCATGTATGTATATACTGGCCATCTAATTTAATAGAATTCAACCCTCCTCATAAGTAGAGTGCTGAGAGACTTAGAGGTTGGTGCATGACAAGTAAGCATAGATCCCAAGGGCTGGAGATAGTACAGCAGATAAGGCCTTGCAGCAGCCAACCTGAGTTTGATCTCCAGCACCCCATATGGTGTCCCAATCACTACCAGGAGAGACCACTGAGTACAAAGCCAGGAGTAAGCCCTGAGAACTGCCAAGTGTAGTAAAACACAATAAAATAAAAAGAAAACATAGTTCCCTGGGTTAAAGCGCTTGCCTTGTAATCCCTAGCACCACAAAAGCACATGGAATCCCAGATCAGGAGTGATCCCTGAGCACAGAGACAGGAATGAGTGCTGAGCACCACAGGATGTGGCACAAAAAAAAGCAAAAGAAGAAATCAGAGGTCCACAAGGCAGCTTTTTCTTCCCACATCCAAATATAAGTCACCCAGCCTTTCTCCTCAGCCCAGGGACCTTCAGATACTCCACCTGACTTCAGGGACTAGAATAAAGAAGGAAGACCCCCTCCCCCAGGCCCCACCACGATTAAAGATAATGATCTCTGATCTCAAGGCTGACAGGAAAGGTCTGAATCTGAGAACAAGTGGATCAAGGAAAATACTCAGGCTCTTGAAAAGGGCAGACAGGGCCGGAGCGATAGCCCAGCGGGTAGGGTGTTTGCCTTGCACGTGGCCGCCCATGCCAGCCCGAGTTCGATCCCCCGGCATCCCATATGGTTCCCTGAGCACTGCCAGGAGTAATTCCTGAGTGCAGAGCCAGGAGTGACCCCTGAGCATTGCCGAGTATAACCCAAAAAAAAAAAAAAAAGGGGGGCAGGAGACAGTGTGCCCACCCTATAGCAGGGTGCAGACCCAAGGCAGACTGGAAGGGTTACCAAGGTGCACCTCCAACAGTGCTTGGGAGACCATGAGAAGCTGGGGACCAAATCCCAGCCTCCCCCATGCAAAGCCTGAACTTCAGTCCACTGAGCTACAAGCTCCAGTGCACAATGTGCTGTTGCTTTTTTTTTTTTGGTGGGGGGGTTATGCCCAGCAATGATCAGGGGTTACTCCTGGCTCTACACTCAGAAACTACTCCTGGCCATGCTCGGGGAACCATATGGGATAATGGGGATAGAACCTGGATGGAGCCATATGGGATACCGGGGACCAAACCTGGATGGGCGAAGTGCAAGGCAAACACCCTACCTGCTGAACTATCTCTCGGGCCCCCACAATGTGTTCTTAAAAGTGGCATGTTCAGGGCTAGAGCAATAGTATAGCAGGTAGAGTGCTGCTGACCCGGGTTTGACTCCGGGCTCAACAGAAGGTCCCCGATCTTCACTATGAATGATCACAGAGTGTAGAGCCCTGAGTCAGCTCTGAACACTGCTGGATGTGTCCCCCAAATAAAACAAAAGTGGAAAGTTTAAGAGTTTTCAAGGAGCTAAGTACCTTTCCATATTCGATCCATACTCCTTCTTCATCCTGCCAATACCAGATCCACTTTGTGGTAAAAGACAAGCCCTTTGCTCTGACCGATGAACACGTGGAGATGCGTCGGATGGGGACAGAATTACAAGTCATCGCTGGAAAATTGATCTTGCGATTCCCGATGGTAAAGCTAAGAGGCAAGAGTTCAGTGAGTAAAATGTTTCACAAATTTCCAGAGTGGGGGCTTTCCTAGAAAGTACCAGATAAAGTCTCAGAGCTTAAACAGAGCTTCCTCATTATTATTATTGTTATTATCGTTATAATTATTATTTTGGCTTTTTGGGGTCACAGCTGGCAATGTTCAGGGGTTACTCCTAGCTCTGAACTCAGGAATTACTCCTGGCGGTGCCTAGGGGGACCATACGAGATCTGGGGATCGAACCTGGGTTAGCTGCTTGCAAGGCAAATGCCCTACCTGCTGTTCTATCACTCCGCCCCAGGACCCCCCCAAAATTTCAATCCCAGCACAATACCACAAGAAACAACCACAAACACCACCCAAAATAGGCTCCAAAAAAAAAAGAGAGAGAGAGAGAGAGGTCAGAGATGCAGGTAAGGATATTGCATATGGCTGACCTGGAGTTCCATTCCCAACACTACATATGGTCCCTGAGCACAGAGCCAGGAGTGAGCCCTAAACACTGCTGGATAGGGCAAAAATAAATGAATAAATAAATAAATAAATAAATAAATAAATAAATAAAGCAATCAAAGAGATACAAATGGGCAGTCCCTCTCCACAGGGCACAGACAGCATCAACGCCACAGTCAGGGGAATGAACCAGGCTCTGAGAGACTTCAAAGCTATTCCGCTGACAGGAACTTTTTGTTCGTTTAACTCAGTAGGTCTTGGCCATTTTCTTTCTTTTGTTGGTGGGGGTGGGGAGGCGATGAGGAGAAGCACGGGCACTCTATCCACTGTACTGCCTGGACCACCACTGCTGGCCATTATCATAACAAAAGTTAGCTCCAAAGGGCTGGAGCCATAGCCCCACAGGTAGGGCGCTACCCTGGCCTGTGCAGGCAACCCAAGTTCAATTCTCAGCATCCCAAATGATCCCCTGAGCACCGCCAAGAATAATTCCTTAGTGTGGAACCAGGAATAACCTTGAGCATCACCAGGTTTGGCCACACACACAAAAAAAAAAAGTCAGCTAAAAAAAAAAGGGATTTATTCTGTGAGAAAATCAATCTCTCCTTTCCCCCACCCACCTTGTTCTTCCTCCTTCCCTTCCGCCTCAAACTGAGGCAGGGGATGACGGAGATCTTATAAGCCAACAACTTACATAGAGTTTTGGGGGTCACAGTACTCCTTCTCAATAGTTTCCAAGGGCTGCAGTTCCTTCCAGGTGTTCCCGATAAGTATCTGCCACTGGTAGGGCAGATGGAAATGCACTTTCCTGCAGCTTCCTAAAATGACAGAGAAGAGCCATGGGACAGCAGATCTCCTCAGGTGGGATTTCTAACCCGATGAACACTGCTTACTGCTCCCACAAGGCCTCCCTCCCACCCTGCCAAACCACAGGTCTGCCGGCTCCTCCACATTCCTCTACTTCCCATGGAGAATCAGCAGGGAAACAAAAACAAAACTTGCAAGGTGCAGGGGTGGAACAGATCCCTGACAAATATGCCAAATGCTCTCCCGCACCACAAGTGTGTGTGACCACCATATTGCCACCATAACAAAGGGAAGAAAAATAGGGGGCCGGAGCGATAGCACAGTGGGTAGGACATTTGCCTTGCATGCGGCCGATCCGGGCTCGATCCCCAGCATCCCATATGGTCCCTTGAGCACCACCAGGAGTAATTCCTGAGCAAAGAGCCAGGAGTAACACCTGAGCATTGTCGGGTGTGACTCAAAAAGCAATAAAAAAATAAATAAATAGATAAATAAATAAATAAATAGATTTTAAAAAATAAACAACAAAACTTCAGCAAGTGGCAAGTTAGGTTCCACGGGGAGATCAAAGTCATTTAAATGAACATTCAGCACTGCCGATGACATGGCTGTATGAGGTGCCACATGCTTTCCAGGTACCTCCCTGTGTGTCCTGAGACTTGACCTACACCTGGTCTCTTCCAGAGAGGTTCCCACCATGGATCCCCGTGAATGCTGACCCAACACGTGTGTGCGTTTTAATCACCCCACTTCTCACCAGCCCCTGCACCCTCCCATCTGACTTTCCTTATCAAGGTGCATGACAGCTGTCTTGAGCTTACACACTCACAAAAGAATCATGGCATCATTAATTAGTGTCCAGGTCCACTGGCTGAGCACGGACACTAGACGAATGCAGGCTGGATACTAAACAGGCATACCCAAAGTGGGCCAATCTTACCTTAGGGCACTTTGGTTTGAAATATGCAAAAGCAGGGTCAGAGACATAGGACGGCTGGTTGGGCACCTGCCTTGCATGCTCGTAGCTGACCTGGGTTTGATCCCTGGCACTATATATTGTCCCCCAAGTCCTTCCAGGAGTGAGCCCTGAGCACAGAGTCAGGAGAAAGTCCTAAGTATTGCCCAGTATTGCTCAGAAACAAACCAAAATAAAAATCCAAAAGCAGACCAGAAACTTTTAGCAGGTAAGGCATTTGCCTTTCTACAGCTGAACCTAGTTCCATCACTGGGAGCTATCACTCAAGGAGTGAGTGATCCCTGACACAGAGTTACCTAGCATAGCAGGGTATGGATAAAAATGCAGAAGTGCAGGTGCCGAACACTGGGTGAAAGGACAAAACAAATGAGGCCTACCCATGCGATGGAGAAGTATTCAACCTGAAAACGGAAGGAAAGCCTCAAACAGACTCTAGTAGGAGGACCCCAGAGAACAGAATGAGGCCAGTCATAAAATAAAAAGCGTAGGAGGTGGGGGCAGAGACAGTACAGGGAGGTGGAGGGCAGAGACAATACAGGGAGGTGGGGGCAGAGACAGTACAGGGAGGTGGGGGCAGAGACAGTACAGGGAGGTGGGGGCAGAGACAGTACAGGGAGGTGGAGGGCAGAGACAGTACAGGGAGGTGGAGGGCACAGACAGTACAGGGAGGTGGAGGGCAGAGACAGTACAGGGAGGTGGAGGGCAGAGACAGTACAGGGAGGTGGAGGGCAGAGACAGTACAGGGAGGTGGAGGGCAGAGACAGTACAGGGAGGTGGAGGGCAGAGACAGTACAGGGAGGTGGAGGGCAGAGACAGTACAGGGAGGTGGAGGGCAGAGACAGTACAGGGAGGTGGGGGGCAGAGACAGTACAGGGAGGTGGAGGGCAGAGTCAGTACAGGGAGGTGGAGGGCAGAGACAGTACAGGGAGGTGGGGGCAGAGACAGTACAGGGAGGTGGAGGGCAGAGTCAGTACAGGGAGGTGGAGGGCAGAGACAGTACAGGGAGGTGGAGGGCAGAGACAGTACAGGGAGGTGGGGGCAGAGACAGTACAGGGAGGTGGAGGGCAGAGACAGTACAGGGAGGTGGGGGGCAGAGACAGTACAGGGAGGTGGGGGCAGAGACAGTACAGGGAGGTGGGGGCAGAGACAGTACAGGGAGGTGGAGGGCAGAGACAGTACAGGGAGGTGGAGGGCAGAGACAGTACAGGGAGGTGGAGAGCAGAGACAGTACAGGGAGGTGTAGGGCAGAGTCAGTACAGGGAGGTGGAGGGCAGAGACAGTACAGGGAGGTGGAGGGCAGAGACAGTACAGGGAGGGTGGGGGCAGAGACAGTACAGGGAGGTGGAGGGCAGAGACAGTACAGGGAGGTGGGGGGCAGACACAGTACAGGGAGGTGGGGGCAGAGACAGTACAGGGAGGTGGGGGCAGAGACAGTACAGGGAGGTGGAGGTTAGAGACAGTACAGGGAGGTGGAGGGTAGAGACAGTACAGGGAGGTGGGGGGGCAGAGACAGTTCAGGAGGTGGGGGCAGAGACAGTACAGGGAGGTGGAGGGCAGAGACAGTACAGGGAGGTGGGGGCAGAGACAGTACAGGGAGGTGGAGGGTAGAGACAGTACAGGGAGGTGGGGGGCAGAGACAGTACAGGGAGGTGGGGGCAGAGACAGTACAGAGAGGTGGGGGGCAGAGACAGTACAGGGAGGTGGAGGGCAGAGACAGTACAGGGAGGTGGAGGGCAGAGACAGTACAGGGAGGTGGGGGCAGAGACAGTACAGGGAGGTGGAGGGCAGAGACAGTACAGGGAGGTGGAGGGTAGAGACAGTACAGGGAGGTGGAGGGCAGAGACAGTACAGGGAGGTGGGGGGCAGAGACAGTACAGGGAGGTGGAGGGCAGAGACAGTACAGGGAGGTGGGGGCAGAGTCAGTACAGGGAGGTGGAGGGCAGAGACAGTACAGGGAGGTGGGGGCAGAGACAGTACAGGGAGGTGGGGGCAGAGACAGTACAGGGAGGTGGGGGGTAAAGACAGTACAGGGAGGTGGGGGGCAGAGTCAGTACAGGGAGGTGGAGGGCAGAGACAGCACAGGGAGGTGGGGGGCAGAGACAGGACAGGGAGGTGGGGGCAGAGACAGTACAGGGAGGTGGAGGGTAGAGACAAGTACAGGGAGGTGGGGGGCAGAGACAGTACAGGGAGGTGGAGGGCAGAGACAGTACAGGGAGGTGGAGGGCAGAGACAGTACAGGGAGGTGGGGGGCAGAGACAGTACAGGGAGGTGGGGGCAGAGACAGTACAGGGAGGTGGAGGGCAGAGACAGTACAGGGAGGTGGGGGGCAGAGACAGTACAGGGAGGTGGGGGGCAGAGACAGTACAGGGAGGTGGGGGGCAGAGACAGTACAGGGAGGTGGAGGGCAGAGACAGTACAGGGAGGTGGGGGCAGAGTCAGTACAGGGAGGTGGAGGGCAGAGACAGTACAGGGAGGTGGAGGGCAGAGACAGTACAAGGACGTGGAGGGCAGAGACAGTACAGGGAGGTGGAGGGCAGAGACAGTACAGGGAGGTGGGGGCAGAGACAGTACAGGGAGGTGGAGGGCAGAGACAGTACAGGGAGGTGGAGGGCAGAGACAGTACAGGGAGGTGGGGGCAGAGACAGTACAGGGAGGTGGAGGGCAGAGACAGTACAGGGAGGTGGGGGGCAGAGACAGTACAGGGAGGTGGGGGCAGAGACAGTACAGGGAGGTGGGGGCAGAGACAGTACAGGGAGGTGGAGGGCAGAGACAGTACAGGGAGGTGGGGGCAGAGACAGTACAGGGAGATGGAGGGCAGAGACAGTACAGGGAGGTGGAGAGCAGAGACAGTACAGGGAGGTGGAGGGCAGAGACAGTACAGGGAGATGGAGGGCAGAGACAGTACAGGAGGTGGAGAGCAGAGACAGTACAGGGAGGTGGGGGGCAGAGACAGTACAGGGAGGTGGAGGGCAGAGTCAGTACATGGAGGTGGAGGGCCGAGACAGTACAGGGAGGTGGAGGGCAGAGACAGTACAGGGAGATGGAGGGCAGAGACAGTACAGGGAGGTGGGGGCAGAGACAGTACAGGGAGGTGGAGGGCAGAGACAGTACAGGGAGGTGGAGGGTAGAGACAGTACAGGGAGGTGGTGGGCAGAGACAGTACAGGGAGGTGGAGGGCAGAGACAGTACAGGGAGGTGGACGGCAGAGACAGTACAGGGAGGTGGGGGCAGAGACAGTACAGGGAGGTGGAGGGCAGAGACAGTACAGGGAGGTGGAGGGCAGAGACAGTACAGGGAGGTGGAGGGCAGAGACAGTACAGGGAGGTGGAGGGCAGAGACAGTACAGGGAGGTGGAGGGCAGAGACAGTACAGGGAGGTGGAGGGCAGAGACAGTACAGGGAGGTGGAGGGCAGAGACAGTACAGGGAGGTGGAGGGCAGAGACAGTACAGGGAGGTGGAGGGTAGAGACAATACAGGGAGGTGGAGGGCAGAGTACAGGCTTTAAGGCTTTTGCTTTGCATGGAGTCAACTCTGGTTCAAATCCTTGGAACCAGGTCAGAGAGATAGTACAGTGGGGAGGATGCTTGCTTTGCATTTGGCTGATCTGAGTTCAATTCCCAATATCCCATATGGTTACTGAGCACCACTAGGAGTGATTCCCTGAGTGCAAAGCCAGGAGTAACCCACGTTATAGGAATAACCCCCCCCAAAAAAACCAAAAAACAAATCCCTGAACCACTTACAGTGCCTAGCACTGCCAAGGGTCACTCTAAACACAGTCATACCTGAATACTGCTGGGTGTGCCCTTCAAACACCCAAGTCCCCTCCACCTCACAAAAGTCAAAGAATGATAACACCGGGACGCTAATGAGGGAAAGAGATTTGTCCTATTTGAAAACACGAAAACTGAAAGGTCAGCTG